>JACEIK010003191.1:14280-24844 GCA_018107945.1 Datura stramonium
AACTACTAATGATGCTGAGATTGAGAACCTGCGCCTATATCATAATACGATACATCATAGAAACTATGCGTCAGTACTTTGAATGTACTGAGTAAGTGAGATATACATAAAGCATGGAAAAATAAGCATTGAACTGAAATAACATGAAATGACCAACTGATATTGAATACTGATAAAAGCTGAGCTATAATTGTGATACGATCGATAATGACCCTGATTGACGATCATAAACATGTTCTGAAATTAAGTTACTGAACCGAGCTAAACTGAGCGGAACTGAAACTGAGTTGAACTGATACTGAGCTGAATCAAATTGAGCTGAACTGAACTAAATTATATTGATCAGTGGAACGGTTAATATCCGACATATAACCACGTGAGCTAGATATGGAGTCTGATGTATACACCCTATCGGAGAAAGCCCATTGTACCTTTCCAGGGTATAGTGGCTGAGCTGGGTGATCATAAGTCTGGGGCCCATTTGGGTTAAAACCTATAGTGGCAACGTAGTTCTGGGAACCTGGGTGCATTAGAACCCCGGTCCGCTCAGTGCTAAGTACTACTCCCATTGGATAGTCCTAACTTGACTACTAAACTGATAGCTCGAAGCTGAGGTCCTGGACTAAGTTAGGAATACTTATTTGGAAGTAACCTGAGAGTCTGTAGACTGGATAACTGAAACTTGTGTTCTAAGAATGGCCAGAGCTGCTTATCTTGAAGCATCATAACCTTCTACAGAACTAACTGATAACTGAAATAGGGAGTATTACTGAACTTAACTCCTCAAGATCTAACTATTGTCGAACTGATCAGCTAACTTATTGAGTGATACTGAAAAGGCTAATTTTTGACTGAGGCTAAACTAACATGCCAACTGACTATGAACTCACATGATGGTAATAACATGGAAATTCAAAAACTAACAGAGTCAAGCAACGGTAATAACATGGAAATTTAAGAACTAACAGAGTCAAGCAACAATAGTATCTAGTCTATGAAAAACCCAATTTACTACATCTATAGAATTAGGGCTAAAACCATTTCACATGAAGAAGATAGAAACATGATCACTATGTAGAGGAAACATAGCAAGAATTCGTATGAGAAAAAATCCACAAGAATTAATAAGAATCTAGTTACAAATTTATCCTATCTCGAATCTTCAGGGCTAGAACTGATGAGAAATTTCAGAAGGATTTTGGGGCACAAGGGAAGAGCGATTCCCTTGTGGAATTCCCACATACCTGGTGAAGAAATCTGGAGAATCTTGAAGAACACTGGAAGCCCTATATTAGCTCTACACTAACTGTCTAGAACTTCTACATTCTGAAAAAGTCGAGAGTTTAGAAAAATAAAAGGGATTAAGTCGATCACCCCTTTAATTATCTCCAAAACGTGCCCAAAACTACGTAGTTTAGGGATTAAAAGGGTGGAAAGTTACAAAATTTCCCTTGGAAGTAAGACTATTAAAATCTCACTGCGAATCGCCATGAGGGACCTAACGAGTCATTAGGTCACTTGACGACTCGTGGCCTCCCCTCGTTGCCACTAGCAACTTTTTTTTCAGAGCTTATTTGATTACTTCACCTAATGATTCATCATGAATCCTAACGGATCATTTCAGCACAAGTAACAACACTCTGCAACTCAAGTTTTTCACCCATCCATCTCACCCCACGGGACACCTAACAACTCATTAGGCGTGACAACGAATCATCATCCTCATTTGAATTTTTTCTTCCTTCCACTCCTTCCAGAAGATGATTCACTTGACAAGTCATGAAGTGGTACCACGTCTCATTTCCCAACTTGTTAAGTTCCCAGGAAGTCCCAATATTTACTAGCTGAGGCACACACGACAGGTCACTCAACAACATGTCGAGTCACTCCATGACTCGTTCTGTGACCTGGTGCACGTTTTTCTATTTTCTTCATTTCAGTTCCCTAGTTTTATCTTAGGAACTTTTGGGGTGTTATATAGAGGGTTTTATTAATCCTAAGCCATCATTCTACTCCTAACACTCTCATTAGAAGATCAAAATCTCAAGTGAAGCAAGAATTTCCCATCTTCATCCTCTTCAATCTCTCTTGGGTATCAAACACTAGCAAGAATTCTTCAAGCCCGGGTATGTGGGGTTATCAATAAGAGATTCCTTCTACTCTCATGCCCCCTTTTAATTGAAAACATGATTTTTTCAAATCCCCATTCCCTAATTTGAAATTCTAGGGTTGGGTTGGATATTGTTGAAATTTCTTCATGTTCATCTATGAAATTAGCCGCTCCTTTATCCAATACATGTTCCTATGGTTAGAGTTTCATGTTTCTATCAAGTCTCTCTTAAAATTATGAATTTTAAGTTTCAAGCATGGTTATGAACTCCAAGGGTTATATTTGAATTGAGTTAGATTGTATGATTCTCTTGTGAATTCAAGTTTCTCAAATTTTATATTATGTTTTATGATCATAATGCATGATTTTCACAAGAACCCTTCATGAATTTATGAATTTCAAGATATGGTAATTTTTTCAAGTGTGCGTGGCTTTCATGAAAATCAAGTTTATGTATCATGACCAATTGTGGCATTATTTTTCATGTCTAGTTCACGTATGTCTAGTATGATTATGATTTCATGATTTTAAACTAGCCAATTCAAGATCAAGTATGTTTTTATGATATTAATTATGAACCATGTGCATATTTTCGGAAGTAGTATCTAGCACCGAGTAGGATAGGCATTCACGAAAACCCCAAGTCTCATAACTACATGCCACAGTAGGTATATACTCATGTATGGGGCCTCCCTAGAGAGCGTTCCCCCTGCCTGACGGGGTTCATGAGTGATATCACGCCTTATCATTCTTTGCCTTGGCAAGGATTAGGATGGTTCTGCCCACTTGAGCAAGATAGTTGGGGCATCATGTAAGCTCTATTATGATGATGTCAGTTATGAAGAGGCCTCCTATTATTCCCTATGTTTTCAGTACTCATGTTCACGTCTTATAACATATTTGACACATTGATCAGTTTTACAAATTCTTATTGATATTTTCAAGTATAGTATGCTATATGATTTCTATTTCTAAACCTTGGTTCATTATGTGTAGCTTATGATGAATATCTTATGATTATGTATATTTTAGATGTATGGCCTTTAACATGTTGTCCTTACTATCATGATCTATCTTAATTTGTATTCATGATTTCATAATATCGTTTTACTTGCATGGTTTACTTTCTATACATACTCAATACATTCAAAGTACTGACTGCATACTCTATGTTACATCATCTCATGATATAGATTCGGGTGATCCTTCTCAGTACCGTTATTAGCTCGCCCCGCTCAAACCAACTCAGTTCCCAGTCTTGATGAGTCCTTATCATCCAAGGACGTTTATCAGTTTTATTGTCATGTCTTATTTTAGTCTCAGACTTTAGCGAGCTAGTTGTGGGTGTTGTCCCATCAGCTTATTTTACGACTAGAGGCTTGATAACGCTCAAACCACACCTCTTACTAAAATGAAAGGCGGACGTTGTCAATAAAGAACCCAACTAGAGGTTGGGGTCCAACCCACAGGGAATAGGGAGAATTGGATTATAGCCGGTAATTGAATTTGTGAGGTAGTTAATTCAAAATAGGGGGATTCTAAAAGAAATCAATAATAAAAACAAGTATCAAAATTCTGATGTTGAGTCAATATTAAAGGATATCTAGGGTTTGTGTTCCCCATGGGTTCATAATTGCTTTGGGTATACACTCATGATTATCACCAATACTTATTTATAGAACCGATAACTTAGATTCATTCAAACGACCGATCAGTCCCTATTGAATGACTATACTCAATCACTCGACCAAGTCTCATGAGCGGCTTCAAACTATCCCTTATCACTAACTTCAACATTTAACTATCCTGCGACCACAACTCAAGTTAATACAGTGATTATCAAAATCAAGGATCGGTTGTAATTCTCTTTTCCTAATCTCTACCTCTTCTACTAAAACAAGTAAAGAATTCGGGCATGTCCTAACATTGCGTACCGTTGAGAAACGTTTAAGCATGAATAGAATACAGTATAAGTATTTGTATTAGTTTAAAATCACTTTGTATAACCCTAACTTGTTAATCCATCATGGTTCCAACAATCCTAGCTATAGAGGTTTTAGCCTCTCATAGTTCTAAGGTTGTGAATTGTATTCATGATTAAGAACATAAATCAATACTTACAAGAATGAAAGAGAAAAATACTTCCTTTAACTACTCAGCAAAATCTTCAAGAACAAGTAGCAAGAACAAAATAAATTCAAGAAAAGATTGATCACAAGTTGAATCAACTCGATTCTCCTACAATTCTCTTCTCCCCTTGTCTTTTTGGATCTTTTCTACTTGTCTACGATTGTCTGCAGAAAAATAAAACCTAAAACATGTTTATACAGACACAAGAATCCTTTTCCTAGGTTAACTAGATGAATTTCCATATCTGGTGCCGCAGTCGTCACGAGCCATGTTACGATCCGTACCAGCATCCTACGACTCTTAACCTCCTATTGTACCTTGCGTTGTTGGCTGAATTTTTCTAAGTGTTGGATCCAGGTACGATTCGTACCTCCATCATACGATCCGTACTGAGCTCCCTTGGTTTGATTCTAAAACTATGAAATTCTTCTTAAATTCATCACGACCATCATGGTACGACTCATACCTTCTTCCCACGGGTCATACTATCTTTCCGTAGAAGGAGTCCGCACCTTATGCGAATTTTCTGGATCTTGTCACGATTTCATCACCATGACTCGTACCAGCTTAGTACGACCCGTGTGGAGACTCGTACATTGATCTCTTCAACTTAGCCTTCTTCATCTTTTCACGACCATCAGTACGACTCGTAGGTCCTTCCTACGGCTCGTACTATGGTCTGTAATCTGAGCATATTTTGCATCTTTCAGGCTTTCTTTTGCAATTTTTAGGTCCAACACCAATTTATCCTGCAACCAAAGGAAAAGTGCTTTATATCCACATAAACACACCTAAGTCCATGCTATTTTCTTAGTTTTGAGCATCGATAGTATTGTAAATCCATAGCACATCAACACCCTCAACTTAAGACTTTTGCATGTCCTCAGTCAAAGAAAAGAAAAACCACAACACGACGCTCAACTAGAAAATAGACTTAAGATACTACAGCCAATACTCAAACAAACTTGCACTTTCTATAGAAACTCTATTGACCCTTTCTCATGGAACTACATCAGCTAATGTATTACTAGAAACCTCAAAACATCATAAACAGGGATCAAAACATGTCATTCATATATCAACCGAAAATCAAGTCATCACCAATATTTTCCACACAGACCAATGGTAAAAGGAAACATAATCCATGTACCCTCACACAAATGAAGTCCCCACTCAGATATGAGATGTCAAATATAATATGGGACAAAACAAGTAAGGCACTCACTCTAACAAAGAAGTTACAAGTATTATGTGTCAGATATCATAGGCTTGCCCTTATTTTCTCTTCTTTGGTTTATCAGATGGTCGGGTTAGGATCACTATAGGACTGATATGGCTTGTAATGTAGGATCAGGGATGGACATGGTAAATATGGAAGATTTTATAAGTGACTATTCCTTCCTTGGCACAACATACATTGTCTACATCATTCACCTATTTCACCCTTTTATTCTTTCATTCTCTTTTCTTCCCTTTCTCCCCTTTTTATACATATTTGCATGGGTAAGGTGAGTTTTCAACTTTTTGTTAGCATTTTCAAATTTCCTTTGGCTTTCTTTTTCATGATTTTCAGCATTTTTCATCTCTTCTTTTCATCATCTCACCACACTTCATTCTTCACCATTACTTTTTTCTTTCCTTTTCTTTTCCTTTCTTCCGTTCCCACCATTTATGCACCCCTACTCTAGCCACCCTCAACTTAAGAATTTTACTTATGTTGACGTTCACAATATCCAAGGAAGGACTAGGGCCAAAACCGGTTTATTGCAAAAAATGGGTATGGTTAATCGGTTAATCAAAGAAATTATGGTCTATTAAGGCTCAAACTTGGGATCAAGGGATTCATGCAACTTTTGGTAGGGTAATATAGGCTAAAAGTTAGCTAAACAAAAATGGCCTATAATCATATCCTAACCAACCATTCTTAGCCTATGCAAAGACCAACCAGGCAAGTTCTAGATCTTCAACACAATGTCGAACTAACTACTATACCTCACTCACACATGGTACATGAACTATTGTCACCTCACCTGTCTGGTTTATACATGGCTTAACAAAACTACTCATGTTGACAAACTAAATCACATCAAAAGAGCCACAGCAATCATGCATGTTGTCAAAAATACATAACTAATGCATCAAAAAAAATTTTAAACAGGGTCAATTTATTTCAAAAACCAAAACTAGTGCATTTTTATTGGCTGAGTACTCCTAAGCTACTTTCTAATTAAACAAAAATCCCAAACTAAAAAATAAAAATCCTACATATGTCGGTTCTACTAGATAGCATGCCCGAGGGAAAAGAAACACGGCAAGAAAAACCCTCAGACGAACCAACAATCCAAAAAATCACAAGTACACCCCCTCCCCTTTTTGAAAAGTAAGCTTCGTTCCCGAAGCATCATCTAGAAGAACATAGGGAAGAGAACATACCTGTGGCACACTAGGCACTCCTTTCATCTTGCGGAGGTGGTACCTCCGCTGTAGTAGTAGCACTAGCAGTGGCCGGCATGCTCAAGTATGTGTCAATAGGGCGAGTGGTCCCCCCTCAGTGATTGTGGCTGCTTTGACGACCTCTGTATCTGTCGGGGCTGAATGTGGCTCTCCCGAAGGGTCATGGCCACGAGCAAGCTCGGGCTAAAGTATGGTGGAGCTGTCTTTTCCTCTAGCTCTCTCATGCAGCTCAGATATATGTGTGTCATGAGTTCGCATGCTCTCTACTCTAGCTCGCTTGCACTCTTTTCGCTCCTTCTTCCTCCTTTTTCTCAAACTTTCCTCGTTAGCATCCTCTGCAGCTCCCTTCTTACCTGTATCAACAGCTATAGTCGACTCCCAATATGCAACCAAATCAATGTCCTCGTCAAGCTCAGCATCTAGGTCTGAAAGAGTAGGGGCTGCTAAAACTGTTGGTTGTCGTGATGAAAACTCAACTACTTGGCTCCGAAGAGCCCCAACTTTGCACAGATACTACTCGTATCTTTTTGCTCCACCATCCTCACATTAAATCTATCAAAACTATCTAGGAGAGCATCTAGAGCTTGAGTTGTTGCCTCTATCTCTGACTTGACCCATGGTTTTACATTGTCCATCATCACCTGAATCTTTTTCTCCACCATGATCAATCATTTTTCTAGCTTTTGGAGGAAATCCTACGGTACCAAAGTATATCCTACTAGTGTCTGGGCCTGCATGATGGGCAGTCGTGCAGCTGAGGTGCTGGGAGCTGACTCTGAATGATCCGGCGTTTGTAGCCGGTGTCTCACTTTGCTCCTATGTAATGGGGACATTCACTTGTGCGTGCCCTACTAGCTGGGCTTCTGGGATAGCTATGGGAATTCTGTATCTGCTTAGCAGGTTCATCTCATCCCGGATAAGGCCTATATCTGCAATCCTTTGTCCTCCAATCAACCGCTCATCACGCCGTGAAACTTCAACCTCCATACATAATCTGAAAACAAGACTCAAGAAAGGGATAGTAGTACTTACTCCCACCTCCAAGTCTTGTATCTCATCTGCTATGATCCTCGAAATATTGATTGGGTAACGAGACATGAGGCGTGCAACCAAAGCTGCTATGTCAGCACTCAGTGTGTTGTCATTGACCGTAGGTGCTAACCGATGGCGCACTAGTGTCCAGCAAGCTTTTGCAATGAAGTTCAGTGAATTCTTGTTCACTTGCTTTCCACCAGTAACATATTCAGCTTCATCTTTGTTCTCAGCAATCACCCCTGTTAGCCATTGCAGCTGCCTCTGTCGCTCCAGCATACCCAGGTATCTAATCTGCTTCATTGCCTCTACCCTATAATCGTACTTTGGCATCATCCTGGTAGGCATGAACTGCGGGCTGTATAGAAATCGAGCAATGGTCCTCTCAGATATATCAACTTCTCGACCTCGGACCATAACACTCTCCAAAATAGGTTGATCTTTTATCTTCTTCCCTTCCTTTGTCTTTACCTCCATGGTGGCCAAGTAGTTTTCATGGAACTCCCGAACTATGTTTTCTGTGTACTATGTTGGATTTTTGGCCATCCACTCAAAACCATAAAAGGTAAAAATCCGCTTCATCTCCTCAATTTCATTCAGTGAGGTTGTGAGGATCTGTGACTCTTCTTGGGTACTTCTCCTTGGCTTATTCCTGGCGGTGAGAGAGATACCTTGCTCATAAATTTCTTTAGCTCCTGGCACTCTCCACCAGATTGTACGGCTTGCCCTGGGTGGGGTCTGCTCTTGTGCAACAACAGCCTCCTCCTTCTATGACTCTTCACTACAGCTTTCTTCTCCACTTTGGGTCTCCCCTAACCCTTCTTCAGCATTCGAGTCACTTCCTGACTTTTATTGTTCCTCTCTAACTCTCTCCTTAGACTGGGGAGATTGAGCGGATGTAGCAGTGGTTGCTTTAGCTTTGGGCCGATTCTGGTTCCATCGGTGTCCGAGATGTCTACTTTATACTCCTCAGTTGAACCACTAGGTGAGTCTTCTACTTTGTCAGACTCTGAGTCAGCTGGTTCATTAATCAGTCTCCTTTGGTCATTTTTTTTGTCTGCCCTGCGTTTGTATGTCATTGTACTGGTAGAGAAAGAACTTAGAATTCTATTTTTGAAAAAGAAGAATTATAAAGGAGATATTCTAAATTTCATCACAGGTCCTCACTACGGGTAGTACCATGATGGTATGACTCCTGAGAAGTCCCAGAGTGACAACATTTGTTAGTACGACTCGTAGTGGCAACCTACGGTCCGTACTGTGCCTCATACCACTTCAAAATTTTCTTTTCTCAGTTTGCAAGAGTTCTTTTTCAATTTTCAGGGTACTCAGATTTCCCCCTAGGTATAGGAACATCCTTGACTCAATTTAACCCAAGCCCAATCCTCCCTTTTTTGAACTAATAACCCTAACTCATTATGTTTCAAAACCTCAGTTCATCAAGAATTTAACATTTCTTTAATCGAAGAAGCACATTATACAACACCTTGATCATTGTCTATTTTCAAAATCAAGTTTCGAGCCTAGTGACTGACACACAGGGGTTTTGACACCATCAATCTCATTATGCGACTCTTAGCAATATTTAACAAAAAAACTTACTTGATTGATGCTTCATCAATTGTGAATGATCGAATAGGGTTTTCAGAGCTTGGGTAGAGGAAGATTTTGGGTTGATTTTTTTAGTGGTGTTGAGTTACGGGTAGGAGAAGTGGGTGTGAGTCATGCTTTTGAGTGTTTAAACATGGGAAAGGGTGTTTATGGGGTTTAAATAGGTGCAGGCAAATTTTAAAAAAATTTGGACCGATTCGGGTAAGATTGCCAGTTTTAACCCATCACGACTCGTACCACGAGTCGTAGAAAGTACCTACGGCTCGTCCCTTGGACTCGTATGCAACACTTTTTGAAGTAAACTTACCTAGCTACCTACGAATGCATCCTGCAACTCGTACAATCAAGGTATGGTCTGTAGGGTGAATTGTAGGTCAGAGCTTGGGATTATTTTTTTCTAAACCTCACCACCACTGCTACTACGGCTCATAGGATCTCATCACGGGTTGTACTGAGAGCCCTAGAAGTTGATGTTTCAGACTCCTATTTTTAATTTTCCCTGCACACTGAGCACACATTAGTTCAATAACTTTGGTTGCCTACAAAGAAGTGCTTGATTTAACATCGCGACACGATAGAGGTAGCCTAGTTACTCAGACTTCACCAATCTACCACTTGGGTTGCCTCCCGAGAAGCGCCTGATTTAACATCGCGGCACGACGCAAATCTCTTTACTACTCAGAATTCGTCAAGTGATTCATACTCATCCTCCAGTGTTGAGATCACACTAAATTCCTTGGGTTGCTTCATTGTCTTGCAGATGTTCAATGTGACCTCTTCTTGATTCAGCCTAAACTTCAACTGGCCAGCTTCCACATTTACTAAAGTTCTTCTGGTCGCAAGGGATGGTTGCCCCAAAGTGATGGGGACCTCATAATCAACCTCGCAATCCAAAATCACGAAGTCTGCTGGGAATATAAATATATCTACCTTGACAAGCACATCAATCAGGATGCCCACCAGTTTCTTAACTATTCTATTGGTCATCAGTAGCCACATATTGGTCAGTGTGGGGGCTCCAGATCGTAATTTCTTGAACACGGCCAAGGGCATCAAATTTATGTAATCTCCTAGATCAGACAGTGCCCTTGCGAACTCGACATTGCCAATCATACATGGTATCTGATGTGCCCGCAAGTGTACGGGTCGTGCAAGTAATATAATGGCTCTTTTTAAGAACCGGAATGTCGAACCCACAGGGACTGGACCCATTCCTCTAACTATCCA
>JACEIK010003191.1:32117-43629 GCA_018107945.1 Datura stramonium
TATAAAATCACATGAAAATGTATCAAATAGCTTAGACAACACGACTAATTTAAGCTATAAAGCGTATCACGGGACCTATATTATTTCCCGTGATCATTATCGTGAAGGCACCTGGGTCTTCCTTAATTGTGCTAGGACCCTTGTAGCTACGGAACTGCTGTGATGTACATTGTCAACAGGCTCATAGCTCAAACATCTCTTCTTCGTCACCAGGTCCTTCATAAACTTTGCATATCCTGGAATCTGCTCTAATGCGTCGACCAATGGTATGTTCACAGACAGTTGCTTAAGCATTGAAGGAATTTATGGAACTTACCATTCTCCACCTTCTTCTTCATCCTTTAGGGAAATGGTGGTGGTGGTCGTGGGATAGCTTTATGCACTGCATTGCCCCTTGATCCATGTCAGGTTCCTTCTCACCTCTCGGGGCCTCTTGCAAATCACCAGTCTCTCTCGCAGCACTTGTATCATCATCCTCCATTATTCTCTCTTTCTTCCACTTAACTTCAACTGGAAATGGGGGGTAAACTATGGTCTTACCACTCCTAGTCATCACCACCATACAATGTGCATCGTTCTTTGGATTTTGGACAATGTTGCTAGGTAGTGTACCTTTTTGTCTAGGGTTCATTGATGGTAACAGTTGCCCAAGTTGATGTTCAACCTACTTGATGGCGGTAGCATGAGATTCCACTTTCTGACCCATACTTGACAAGTCACCTCAGATCTCCTTCAGCTGATCATTAGTGGACCTCACCTTCTTCAACATCTCTGCCATCATGCTCTCCAACTTTGATTGCCCAGCTTCCCCTTCTCGTTTGTTGGGAGGCACATAGAATCCATCCCGATCATTGCAGTATCCATCATTTTGCCTCCAATCTCCTTCGCGCTCATGACCTCGGCTCCTGTCTCTAAACCTGTTTTTGTTGTAGTTGTCTCTATACTGGTTTCGACCTTGATTTCCAGAACCTTGGTGCCAATTGTATTGTCAAGACGATTGGGCATCGGTTTGGAAACCCACCACCTGGCTGTCCAAGAAGTTGGCCTCCTCCTCAAAATCAGAGTGATCGGCTCCTTGCTTCCTTCATTGAGTACCCACTGCATTGACCTGTTTCGCTCCGGCTCCTATAATATTCTTTGTCAGCAAGTCCAGTGATGTGTGCATATGAGCCAACTCCTGGTCGCTCTCTTCTTCTTTTCTTCGTTGGTCTGCAGTCAAACCAACAACATATATGCCTGCCACTGCATCAGCCTCTCTTGTATGCCAAGCCCTGTTTGTCTTAGTCACCCTGTGAAGAATGGTGGCAGCTTGCTCCCAGGTGTGACTCATCAATGCTCCTCCAGCCACCTTGTCTGCTACGGCTTTGGTATTGTTGCTCAGAGGCCTGTAAAAAATTTCCAACAAACTATCATCTGGGATTTTATGGTTAGGGCAATTTGTCAACTTCTTTTTGAATCTCAACCAAGTTTCATGAAGTGCCTCAGTCTTAATCTGTCGAAAATTATAGATCTCATCCTTTAGCTGCAACATCATGGATGGGGGAAAGAATCTCTCTAAAAAGGCCTGTTTGAGCTCCCTCCAGTTGGTTATGGAGTCGTTGGTCAACTTCGATAACCACAAAGTAGCTTTCCCTAATTTTACTCCGGGCAATCTGTACACCTTGCATATTCCTACGAAGTTCATTAAGTGCAGGTTGGCGTCATCCGTTGTGTTTCCACTGAAGACCCCTTTCATGTTTAGCAACTGAATCATGGTGCTTGTGATGTTGAATTTTTCCCCAGCGGGTAGTGGTGGTGGCATAATTGCTCCAGTCGACCCGACTTCATCAATGTCTGGGTCATCATTATCATCAAGCTAATAACCTAGTTTCAGCCGTATTCCCCGGCAACGGTGCCACTTTTTGATAACGTTCAAACCACACCTCTTACAGAAGTGAGAAGCAGACGTTTTCAATAAAGAACCCAACTAGAGGTCGGGGTCGAACCCATAAGGAATAGGGAGAACTGGATTATAGCCAGTAATTGAACTGTGAGGTAGTTACTTCAAAATAGGGGGATTTTAAAAGAAATCAATAATAAAAAAAGTATCAAAATTCTGATGTTGAGTCAATATTAAACGATAACTAGAGTTTGTGTTCCCCATGGGTTCATAACTGCCTTGGGTATACACTCATGATTATCACCAATACTTACTTATAGAACTGATAACTTAGGTTCATTGAAATGACCGACCAGTCCCTATTAAATGACTATACTCAATCACTCGACCAAGTCTCATGAGCGGTTTCAAACTATCCGTTATTACTAAGATCTTGATTAAACTATCCTACGACCACAGCTCAAGTTAATACAATGATTATAAAAATCAAGGCTCTGTTGTAATTCTCTTTTCCTAATCTCTACCTCTTCGGCCAAAGAAAGTAGAGAATTCGGGCATGTCCTAACATTGCGCACCGTTAAGAAACGTTTAAGCATGAAGAGAATACAATATAAGTATTTGTATTTATTTTAAAATCACTTTGTGTAACCCTAACTTGTTAATCCACCATGGTTCCCACAACCCTAGCTATGGAGGTTTTAGCCTCTCATAGTTGTAAAGTTATGAATTGTATTCACGATTAAGAACATAAATCAATACTTACAAGAATGAATGAGAAAAACACTTCCTTTAATTATTCAGTAAAATCTTCAAGAACAAGTAGCAAGAACAAGATAAATTCAAGAAAAGGTTGATCACAAGTTGAATCAACTCAATTCTCCTACAATTCTCTTCTCCCCTTGTATTTTCGGGTCTTTCCTACTTGTCTACGATTGTCTACAGAAAAATAAAACCTAAAACGTATTTATACAGACACGAGAATCCTTTTCCTAGGATAACTAGATGAATTTCCATATCTGGTGCCGCAGTCGTCACGAGCCATGTTACGATCCGTACCAGCATCCTACGACTCTTAACCTCCTATTGTACCTTGTGTTGTTGGCTGAATTTTTCTAAGTGTTGGATCCAGGTACGATTCGTACCTCCATCATACGATCCGTACTGAGCTCCCTTGGTTTGATTCTAAAACTATGAAATTCTTCTTAAATTCATCACGACCGTCATGGTACGACTCATACCTTCTTCCCATGGGTCATACTATCTTTCCGTAGAAGGAGTCCGCACCTTATGTGAATTTTCTGGATCTTGTCACGATTTCATCACCATGACTCGTACCAGCTTAGTAAGACCCGTATTGAGACTTGTACATTGATCTCTTCAACTTAGCCTTCTTCATCTTTTCACGACCATCAGCACCTTATGCGAATTTTCATATTTGGTGTCACAGTCGTCACGAGCCATGTTATATTCCATAGCAGCATCCTACTACTCGTAGCCTCCTGTCATACCTTGCAGTGTTGGCTGAATTTTTCTAAGTGTTGGGTCCAGGTATGATTCGTACCTCCATCATATGATCCGTACTGAGCTCCCATTTTTTTATTCTGAAACTTTGAAATTCTTCTGATATTCATCACGAGCGTCATGGTATGACTCGTACCTTCTTCCCACGGGTCGTACTGTCTTTCCATAGAAGGAGTCAGCATCTTATGCAAATTTTCTGGATCTTGTCACAATTTCATCACCACGACTCGTAACATCTTGGTATGACCGGTACTGAGACTCGTACATTGCATCTCTTCAACTTAGCCTTCTACAGCTTTTCACGACCATCAATAGGACTTGTAGGTTCTTCCTACAGCTCATACTGTGGTCTGCAATCTGAGCATATTTTGCATCTTTCAGGCTTTGTTTTGCAATTTTTAGGTCCAACGCCAATTTATCCTGCAACCAAAGGAAAAGTGCCTTATATCCACATAAACACACCTAAGCCCATGCTATATTCTTAGTTTTGAGCGTCGATAGTTCTGTAAACCCACAACACATCAAGGATTTTCCACGGACATGTAGTAGATGATTCGATGTGGTGATATTTTCACTCTTACTTATGCTCTATGTTGTATAGATTTACGCTTATCCATGTTTATGTTTTAAATTCAGCTTTACATCATGCTCTTGAGTTGCTATAGACGTGTCATGAGTTTGCTTAGGGCTATTCATAATTCTAGGTTTCGTGACTCGATCCAGGGTCCCAGCTCAGGTCGTGACACTATCTGAGACAATAATTCAGTGTGAGGTCTTGTAGATGAGTTTGCTTATGAAGATGATTAAGAGAAGCATTGTAACACCCCAAAACTTTCCTAGATTAAACTCAAACTCAGCAGGAAAAAGGAGAAAATTTTATCTCAGCACGACCGAGACAACGAGTTGTTGTCAGTAGTAATGATCCATTGTCTGGGTCATGGTCAGCCTTGCCAGTTGCCTCCAGGAACCAACGAGACATGGGATGACCTTTCAGAGGAAGTAACAAGTCGTCCTGTCACTCGTTGTATCCCTAGCTCAGAAACCTGATAGACCCTTTCTAGGAATGCACGAGCTAGATGACGAGTCATTTCCTAGCTAACGACTTGTGGTGTTAGTCGTTAGTTGGGAGTGCAAAGTGTTGTCAAAACTTTTTTCTAGTTACAACGAGTGGTAACAATGACCCATTGTATCACACAACGAGTTGTTGTTTCCATTCGTGATGATAAGTCCAGAAATTCCTCCGTTTTTATAGTGGTGACGACGAGCAAATACAATGACCTGTTGGTTCATCCAAGGAGTCGTTGTGTGATCCATCAGTGGGGGATCCAAGTTTTGTCAAAAATCCCTCCAGTAACCACGAGAGGAACCAACAACCTATTGGTTCATCCAACAAGTCATCATCCCCTCTCGTTGTCCAGTTCCAGGTAGCCCAGGACCAATGATTGATCCCAGCGAGCCGTGGTGTCAAGCAATGACTCGTTGTGTGACTCATTGGATCCCAACAGTAGTTTTTCCAAACTTTATTATAGGGGTATTTTGTAACTTTCCACCTTTATAATCCCTAAACCGTGTCATTTTGGTCATGTTTAGGAGGGAATTAAAGGGGTTGATCGATGCATCCCTCTCATTCTTTCTCTCAACTCTCAGACTCAATTGGAAGAAGTTCCAAACAGGAATCTCAGAGCTAAGTTAGGGCTTTCAACTTTCCTTCATATTTATTCAGACTTCTCTCAAGGATTCTACTCTAGGTATATAGGAATTCAACATGGGGATTGCCCTTTCCTTGTGCCCCAAAACCCTTTTGTAATTCTTTATCAGTCTTAGCCCAGAATATCAGAAATTGGGTTATGAATATTCTCGTGGAATGAAATTCTTGTGAATTCTTGCAATGTTCTCACTAATTTATCAAGAATGTTGTTACTCTTTTCATGAAATATTGTTTTAGCCCTAGTTCCATGAAATGCATTAAATTTGGGTCTTGCCTAGTTGATTGTATACTATTGATTCTTGACTCTGTTAGTTGTTGAATTCCCATGTTATTACTATCATGTGTGTTTGCAATCAGTTTTCATGCTAGTCTAGTCTTAGTCAAAAATTAGCATTTTTAGTACCTTTCAGTAAGTCAGCTAATCAGTTTGATAATAGTCAGATCTTGAGGAGTTCAATTCAGTAATACTCCCTAGTTTCAGTTATCAGTTAGTTCTCTAGACCATCACAATGCTTTCAGATGAGCAGCCCTAACCACTTTTAGAATCATCAGTGTCAGTTATCAGCTAGTTCTCTCGACGGTTATGATGCTTCAAGATAAGCAGCTCTGCCCAGTCTTAGAACACCAGTTTACATTTATCCGATCCTATAGACTCCTAGGTTACTTCCAGATAAGTATTCTTGACTTGGTCCAAGGCCCCAGCTTCGAGCCATCAGTTGTAGTCAAATTAGGGCTATCCAGTGGGAGTAGTACTTAGCACCGAGCGGACTAGGGTTCCAATACACCCATGTTCCCAGAACAACATTGCCATCGTAGGTCATTAGCCCAAATGGGCCCCAGATTATGATCACCCAGCTTTGCCACTATACCTTGGCAAGGTACAGTAGGCTTTCTCTGATGGGGTGTATACATTGGACTCCATGTTTAGCTCACGTGGTTACATGTCGATTATAGACTCTCCCACTTGTTAGTATAGTTGCAGTTCAGATCAGTCTAGTTTAGCTTAGTTCAGTCACTAGTTCTAGGACATGTTTATGACCGTCAATCAGGGTCATTATTGACCATACCAGTTATAGCTCAGCTTTTATCAGTATTTAGTATCAGTTGGTCATTTCAAGTTATTTCAGTTCAGTGCTTATTTTTTTCATTCTTATTGTATATCTCACTTACTCGGTATATTCAAAGTACTGACGCATACTTTCTATTTCTTATCATATTATGATATAGGAGCAGATTCTTCATCTCCGCATCATTAGTAGTTCCTCCCGATGATTCCAGCAACAGTCTATTGGTGAGTCCTCATCTTCCGAGGACATTTTCTTTTTAGTTAGTTCAGTACTTAGTCTGACTTTAGAGTTAGCTAGGGGCTTGTCCCAACAACTCATCAGTTAGTAGTTGGCTTTTAGACATAGTTGTTCAGTATTTTTTTGTTATGTTTACTAATTTCCCAAAATAGTTTTATTTGGATAATTATTTTTTACACAGCTTCCTTTTATGCCTGCTTAATTTACTAGTGTGATGTTATACCATGAGTTACCTTGGGGCCACTTGTGGCAACAAGTACTGTGTCCCGTCCAGGGTGCGGACTCAGGTCATGACAAACTTGGTATTAGATCACTAGGTTTAGAGTATCTTAGGATGTCTGAAAGCCGCATCAAGTAGAGTTTTTTCATGGGTGTGAAGTGCGCCACACTTATGATGGAGAGGCTACAAGACGTTATTAGAAAAACTCCCTTGTTAATAGTCCTTATCGGGCATTGAAGTTGAATCCCATAAATGTCCTCCTAACTTATGCTCTATTTGTTTCAGTGAAAATATGCCTTCAAAATGAGGAAATGGAAGGAGGGATGGCAATGCCAACCAACCTGCCACACCATCTCCAGTAGCCCCTCAGGAAGATCAAGTGTCCTCGGCAGAATTTTGAGTGGCGATCCAGTTGTTGGCGCAGACAGTGACCAACAAAGTGAACCAGCTTGTGGTTCCGATGAATGCAAATAGGTCTATAGCAGGTGCTAGGTTTGGGACTTCACCCGAATAAACCCACCATCTTTTCATGGATCTATGGTGGGAGATGACCGGCATGAATTTGTAAATGAGGTGCGGAAGATCACCCGAATTATGGGTGTTAGTTCTGTGGAGAGTGCTGATTTGGCTGCCTACCAGTTGGAAGGGGTAGCTGATATTTGATACAACTAGTGGAAGCAAGGGAGGCTAGTAGGAGCAGGATCAGTAGAGTGGGATGAGTTTATTACTGCATTTCTAGACAGATTCGAGGTATGCTTCAGAGATGGTTGCTGAGCCAAGGGCTCACATGCTTAAATTCATCAATGGAGTGTTAGATTTGGTACTTAGGGAATGCAAAACTGCAATGCTCATCAAGGACATCGACCTTCCTAGTCTCATCA
Organism: Datura stramonium; assembly: GCA_018107945.1. NCBI lineage: Eukaryota > Viridiplantae > Streptophyta > Magnoliopsida > Solanales > Solanaceae > Datura > Datura stramonium. The sequence continues at coordinate 39,631 of JACEIK010003191.1, forward strand.
ATTCACGCAAAGCAGATTGAGGCAGAGAGGTTGAAGGATATTGAGCGGGAGAACAAGCAACCTAGAACAGGTCAGTCGAATTATGGCCACTAGAGGTCCGGTGGCAGTAGTTGCCCATTCCAGCAGCAACAGAGGACTCCAACACCCACATCATCTAGTGCCCCTTCTTTCCGATCCTACAGGATCGGAAGGGCGGAGCATCTGACTCTCAATCCTAGAGTTACAGTTCTAGCAACCATTACCCAGCTTGTCCTAAGCGTGGAAAGAACAATCCAGGTGAATGTCACATGGGCAAAGAGGGTTGCTTTGGATGTGGGCACTTGGGTCACAAGTTAAAAGAGTGTCCATAAACAGGACGGGGAAAAACTCAGTCCACTTCAGCAGCCCCAGTAGGTCGTCCAGCTCAGTAGGGGACTACTTCAGGTATGGATGGTGGTCAGCGCCAAAATTACTTTTATACTTTGTCCTCTCGTCATGATCAGGGGAGCTCACCTAACATGGTCACGGGTATGTTACATCTTTTCCATCTAGATGTATATGCCCTACTTGATCCAAGAGCCACACTATCATTCGTGACTCCCTATGTAGCTGTTCAGTTTAAAATCAGTCCAGAAGTCCTCTCAGAATCGTTCTCAGTCTCTACCCCATTTGGTGAATCACTTAGAGCCAGCCGGATATATAGAAACTTCCCAGTATCTATATTGACTAAAGTTATTCCAGCTGATCTAGTAGATCTAGACATGGTCTATTTTGACCTCATTCTTGGCATGGATTGGTTATATTCTGGTTATGCTTCAGACGACTGCAGAACTAGAGTCGTTAGGTTTTAGTTTCCCAATGAGCCAGTCTTAGAATGGATGGGTAGTGCTTCGGCGCCTAAGGGTCAGTTTATTTCCTACCTTAAGGCAAGGAAGCTTATTTTGAAAGGGTGAACCGATCACCTAGTTTGGGTCAAATATTCTAGCTCCAAGACCCCAACAATTCAGTCAGTTCCAGTTGTCAGTGATTTTCCCGACGTGTTTCCTGAAGATCTTGCCGGAGTCCCTTCCGAACGGGAAATAGACTTCTACATAGATATTCTTCCAGACACTCAGCCCATATCTATTCCTCCTTACAAAATGGCTCCAGCCGAGCTTAAGGAGTTGTAGGAACAGTTGAAGGACCTGGTAAGGGTTTTATCAGGCCCAACATCTCTTCATGGGGTGCTCCAGTGCTATTTGTGCGAAAGAAAGATGGTACTCTCAGAATGTGTATCGACTACCATCAATTGAACAAAGCTACAGTTAAGAACAGGTATCCCCTACCGAGGATTAATGATTATTCGATCAACTTTAGGGAGCCAGTTCTTTTTCCAAGGTAGATCTCATGTCGAGATATCATCAGCTTAGGGTCAGGGAATGTGACACAGCGAAAACAACCTTCAGAACCTGGTATGGTCACTATGAATTTGTGGTTATGTCCTTCGGACTAATTAATGCCCCGACAGCTTTTATGGGCCAGATGAATAGGGTATTCAATAGTATTTTGATGTGTTCGTCATTGTGGTTACAGACGACATTTTAGTATACTCCAGAAATGGGGAGGAGCATGTTAACCATATGAGGATAGAGTTGTAGACTCTCAAAGACCGTCAGTTGTTCACTAAATTCAGCAAATGTGAATTTTGGCGGAAATCTATGGCCTTCCTTGGTCATGTGGTTTCAGGTGAGGGTATTTAGGTAGATCCTCAAAAGATAGCAGCAATGAAAAAATGGTCGAGACCCACTTCCCCAACAGATATCAGGAGTTTCCTGGGTCTTGCCGGTTATTACTGACAATTTGTAGAGGGGTTTTCTTCTATTGCATCTCCTCTGACTAAGTTAGAAAAAGGTGAAGTTTCAGTGGTCAGATGCATGTGAGAAGAGTTTCCAAGAGCTGAAGACTCGACTCACTACAACTCTAGTTTTGACCTTACCAGAAGGAACAGATGGGTTCGTAGTCTATTGTGATGCTTCCAGTGCTAGCCTCGGTTGTGTTCTGATGCACCGGGGTAAGGTGATATCTTATGCCTCTAGACAGCTCATAGTTTATGAGGAGAACAATCTGAGGCATGATCTTGAATTGGCGGTAGTGGTGTTTGCTTTAAAAATATGGAGGCATTACCTTTATGGGGTTCACGTGGATGTTTTCACCGACTACAAGAGCCTTCAGTACATGTTCAGTCAGAAGGATATGAACCTTCATCAGAGAAGGTGGTTGGAGTTATTGAAGGATTACGACATGAGTGTGCTATACCACCCGGTCAAGGCAAATGTGGTGGCGGATGCCTTAAGCAGGATGTCCATGGGGAGCGTTGCTCATATTGAAGAGGGCAAAAAAGAGCTAGCAAGGGATATTCACAGGTTAACCCGATTGAGAGTGCAGTTGGTGGATTCAGCTGAGGGAAAAGTAGTACTGTAGAGTAGGTCAGAATCCTTGTTAGTTGTTGAGGTTAAGTCAAAGCAGGATGTAGATCCCATACTTCTTAAGCTGAAGGAGGCAGTTCTAAGAAAAGAAGTGGAGACTTTTCCCAAAGGGGGAGATTGTGTGCTTCGTTACAAAGGCAGACTATGTGTTCTAGAAGTAGATGACTTGCGATAGCGAATACTGGTAGAAGCACACAGCTCTAGATATTCTATCCACCCAGGTGCCACTAAGATGTACCGTGACCTACGAGAAATCTACTAATGGAACGGCATGAAAATGGATATTACAAAACTTGTGGATATGTGCCCGAACTACCAGCAGATTAGAGTTGAAAATCAGAGATCAGGGGGTATGACTCAGTATATCAGCATACCCACATGGAAGTGGGAAGAAGTAAATATGGACTTCATTACAGGTCTACCTCGTACTCATCGGCAACATGATTCAATTTGGGTGATAGTAGATCGGATGACCAAGTCAGCACATTTCCTCCCAATTAAAACTACAAATGCAGCAAAGGATTATGCTAGGTTGTACATCCAGGAGTTAGTCACACTGCATGGGGTTCCCTTATCCATCATTTCAGATAGAGGTACCCAGTTCACCTTACATTTCTTGAAGCCATTTCAAAAAAGACTTGGTACTCAGGTCAAACTCAACATATCACCCTCAAACAGATGGACAAGCTGAGTGGACTATTCAGACCTTAGAAGATATGCTGAGAGCTAGTGTGATCGACTTCAAGGATAGTTGGGACGATCACCTACCCCTCATCGAGTTTTCATACAACAACAACTACCACTCTAGTATTCAGATGGCCCCGTTTGAGGCATTATATGGTAGAAGATGTAGGTCTCCTATAGGGTGATTTGAAGTTGGTGAAGATACCTTGATAGGACCAGACTCAGTTGATGAAGCTATGAAGAAAGTGCAACTTATCAGAGAAGGGTTGAAAATAGCTCAGAGTCGATAGAAATCACATGCTGATGTGAGGAGAAAAGAGTTAGATTTTGTCGTAGATGATTGGGTTTATCTAAAAATTTCACCTATGGAAAGGGGTGATGAGGTTTGAAAATAAAAGGAAAACTCAGTCTGAGGTATGTAGGACCCTACAGGATTCTAAGGAGAATTGGCAATGTGGCCTATAAACTAGAATTATCTTCGGAGTTAGCATCTATGCATCCAGTCTTCCATGTGCCACTGTTGAAGAAGTGCATCGGTGATCTGACCTCAGTTGTGCCACTATGCAGTGTGGGAGTGAAGGATATTCTCTCTGACAAAGAATTCCAAGTTCAAATCTGTTACGCCCTGCCTTGGGGGGTATGACTGGCACCTGGTGCCCTAGAAGGACCTGGTCTACTAACTGGTGGGCCGAGGCACATCTGGTGCCTGGCTAGCTCTACCTCAGGTTTCTGGAGACAAAGGGCTATATAACGGCTGTAAACACAGCCCCAGGCCATCTGGGCCTATAGCCACCTGTGCCTGTAATAACAGCTAACCAGAAACATACTCAATAATCAGGAACCTATGCGGGCCGACAAGGCCGCCATGCTG
>JACEIK010003192.1:31628-45545 GCA_018107945.1 Datura stramonium
ACCATGACAAATTAACACACATAGGTAAAATACTTAGTGATTCTTGAATGGAGTTTATGCATGTATTGTTTCTTCCTTCATTTTAATTGATTTTTAACGGCTGCAAACGTTAGAACTTGCCTTATTCTTACTTATCGGACCAAGGAGGTAGTGAATGGGAAAAGACATTAACAACGGAGATTTAAGGCTATCAACCCTTATCTAATAGATTGAACTTGTCCGGGGATAGCTAATCCGATAATAAGGGTAAGGGTCAACTAAAGTACACCCGTAGACGGACCAAGTTGAATGGTGAAAATTATCTAAATAGGGGACCCACCATTTAGGTGAACCTAACTTACCAATATTGCATGCTAAGCACCGGAATATATCACTATTATAAAACGCCTTGTGGTTATGATGTCATGGTGAACACTTACCCTAGTTAGTTGCATTAATTTGGAAACAACAACCAATTTCTCAACATTGTTATTTATTACTTTTACAAATTCCCCCCTCGTAGGATATAATTAACTAAAAAGCTGAAGCACTAGCATTCTTCTACATCTTTCCATATTCCCTGTGGGATCGACCCCAACCTCTAGTTGGGTTCTTTATTAACAATGTACGCTTTATACTTCCGAAGGAGGCGTGGTTTGAGCATTATCACTGATGATATCCTAACCTTAAGTCGATCTTGGAAAACTATTTCTCCCCTTGCAACTGATCAAACAAGTCATCTATCCTGGGAAGAGGGTATTTATTCTTAATAGTAACCTTATTCAACTGTCGATAATATATACAGATGCCTAGCGACCCATATTTCTTTCTTACAAACAGAACTGGCGCACCCCATGGTGAAGTACTCGGCTTGATAAAGCCCTTATCTAACAAGTATTTCAACTGTTCTTTCAATTCTCTCAATTCAGCAGGAGCCATTCGATATGGAGTGATGGATATAGGTTGAGTACCTGGTAGCAAGTCGATAGAGAAATCAATTTTTTGTTCTGGGGGGATACCAAGAAGTTCGTCTAGAAACACATCTGGAAACTCATTATCCACTAGAATGGATTGAAGAGTCGGTGATTCTTCTTGCACATCCCAAACCCTAACAATATTGTAAATACAACCCTTTGCTATCAATTTTTCCGCACAAAAATATGATATGAACCTACCTTTTGGCATAGCTGCATTGCCTTTCCACTCTCGCACTACCTCCCCTGGAAAGTGAAATCGGACAGTCTTTGTCCAACACTCCACATTGGCATAGCATGGCGCTAGCCAATCCATACCCATAATTGCATCAAAATCAATCATTTCTAGCTCCACTAAATATTCAAAAGTTTGGCGACCGACGATCTCTACTGTGCAACCACGGTAAATCCTTTTTGGAATAATAGAATCACCGAGAAGGGTCGCTGAAGCAATTCCAGCGTTATACCAAACTTTTGGGCCACTAGTGGAGTAATGTAGAACGAAGTGGAACTTGGGTCTATCAAAGAATAAACTGAGTGAGAGCAAATGTCTAGCATACCTTTCACAACATACGACCATGACTCTAACTCATGCCGCCCTAGTAAAGCATAGGTGTGATTCGGACCACTGCCAGATCTAGATTCCCCTAATCTTCCTCGGCCTCTACCAGCTGGAGCTGAGGGCCTATGCCCTTCTGAAGGTACTGGAGCATGTGACCCTGCTGAATATCTGTCCTGTCGTTCCCGATCACCCTGACCTCTAGCTGGACAATCCTCCATCATATGCTCCTCTTGTCCACAGGTATAACAAGTAGTTGAACCATACCTGCACGCCCCAAAATGACATCGTCTGTAAATAGTACAACGTGGCACAGTGGACCTACTCTAGTCTGACCCCCTCTGCTGTTGGGAGCCGAATGTCGGTGAACTCTCACCGGGTACTAACTACCCCCAGCAGTCTGTTCTACACTCTGCTGCTGTAGAGGTAGGGGTCTGTGTGGTCTGCCTGATATTCGCGGCCTAGGTCCATTCTGGAATTACGCCTGCATGTCACTAGGCCTGGCCCTCTAGTGTTTTTCTTGATTTGTCCTTTCTACCTCCCGCTTTCACTGCTTGATCCCTTCAATATTCTGAGCGAAAGCCTGAATGCAGGCAATGTCCATGTCCTCCCCTAAAGTAGTTATAACACAAGATTCCACATATTCTGGGAGAAGGCCCATAATAAATCGATGTACTCTAGCTGGCATGGTATCTATGAAGGATGGCGCATATCTGTCCAAGGAGTCAAACCTCATTGCATATTCCCGGACACTCATCGAGCTCTGTTCCAGGTGCAAACACTGATCCAACCAGTCCTGTCGGATTTCTCGTGGAAAGTAATGATCTATGAAGGCCTCTAAAATGCTAGACCAAGTTGGAGGGGGAGCGTCTCTGCCTCGGGACCTTTCCCAGCTCTCGTACCACAATGCTGCTATGTCCCGTATTATAAATACTCTAACTAACCCGAATCCGCGGGCATAGCATGCATCATCCAAAAACGATAGGAATAACTTGCCAAAGGAATTAGCCTTAACATACCTCAAATGTCGATTCTCATTTAACCGATGAGTTTCAACCTGTAACCGGCGATTACACTCAACTGAAGCCCTTACAATGAAAGAATAGGACTATTTTCAATACTAAATTGGGCAAACAATGATATCTTTCGATAATAATAACAACTATAATTCAACTCAATTTGACTCGGCTGAAAACCTACAATTTCTCGAGAGTTTAGAAGGGAGAAATTCTTAACTATTGCCTATGGCCGTTTAGGATTCAATTTTGAATTATTTCGACAACCTTTACTCGGTGGGGGTTCCGGTATACCGAGTGAATTTTCAAGAAATAACTCCATAGAGGTGCTTCCCGTAGGCTTAGAACTTGTTTCTCGAAGTTAATTTGCATTTGGACGGTGTTTGATAGTGTAATTCGATGAAAGTTGCTTTTTCTTTCTTTTCTGGCGAGGGAGTATTTGATAAAATGATTTGAATTAACAAAGGAGGATTATATATAGGAATAGGAGGTGGCAGGGGGTGGCACCCTGCACTGCCCAATGCGCCAAGGTGCCTGCACCTCGCGCTTCCCATTGCGTAGGAAGGCCGGTATCTTGCGCTGCCCATTGCGCAGGCAGGCTAGTGCACGGCGCTTCCCATCGTGCAAACCCTCGTGGCCTGACCTCGCCCGACCCTGATAAACCACTCGATGATGTCCTTTCTCTTCCTGCCTCTGAGGCTCTTCCCACACATGTCAAGCTTTCATTGCTCACCACAAGCCCACACGCATGCACACTAGCCGCTAACATCTTACGGGGTGTAACGATCAATCTAGAATATATCCAAAACTTCGAATTTAAAACTTTCAAAACTTTTCCAGATTGATTTTTGAAATTGACTTTAAATGCTGGCAAGCTGAAAATTCCAAATTTGTGTGGCTTCACCATAAAAATTATATCTTGATGAAGAAATGCCGAAATTACAATCCTCTTGATTCCCAAGGAACAAGACTTATCAATCTAGAATGTATCCTAAACTTAGTTTTTATAACCTTCGGGAATATTCCGGATTGATTTTTGAAATCGGCTTTGAAAGCTGGCAAGCTGACAATTCTAGATTTACATATGTAGTAGATTTGAACCTAGAACTCAAAGGCTTTGCAAATTGAAGACTCCGACTTGCAAATTTGGAAACTTGCTAAATGATGTAGTTGTCTTTTTGGGTAAATTGATTTTCTTTGGAGGTTTGCCCCTATTATATTGAACTATCAAGGTTTGACGAAGGTTTGAAGTTCAAAAGAAAGAACCCCTGTAGATATAATCTTTATGTGTTTGTTAGGTGAATTTTGTCTCATCACCTATCCCTTCAACATCACTTGGAGGGGAATATCTTTTTAAATTCATGAGGCGGAAATTAGAATAAAATTATAAGCTACCTATGTACCTCGATGAAGAGGATCAAGTCATTTCGTAGTTCATAAAGGGTGAATTTATTTATTTATTTATTTTTTGGTGTCCTAACTTTTTTCTAGGACACCTCTTGCGAGGTTTTCAACCCAGCAGACCTTTTTTTAGAGATATGCATAGTTTATACTCTTGCGGGTCAAGAGTGGGCTTCTTTTTCTTCAAGGATGGTATCTCTTCATGAATTATCCATTGATAGGGCCAATTTGAAAACCTTTTGGGTCGACAAGCTTGTAAGATCCATTTGAGTACACTTCCTACACAACATAGGGCCCATCCTATTTAGTAGAGAACTTGCTTCTAGATCGACGAGAAGTAATAATGGGCCTTCTTACAATAAGGACTTGATCACCCATTTGGAAGTATCTAAGACGAACCTTCTTATTGAAAGATCGAGATAGGCGGGCATGATAACATTCCAAGATTTATTGAGCTTCTAGTTTTTTTCATCAAGAGCTTCCAACTCTTCAAGGAATAACCGAGCATTCTCCTCCTTAGTGAGTCCTTCTTAAAAAGCAAGTCACAAAGATGGAACTTGACGCTCAAGTGGAAGGACTGCTTCAACTCCATAAACACGTAAACAAGGAGTCGCTTGTGTTGGTGTGTGATATGTGGTCCTATATGCCCAAAGAGTTTCTTCTATTCTCTCATGACAATCTCTCTTAGACTTGGAGATGGCTTTCTACAACAAGTGACAAAGTATCTTGTTAAATGCTTCAGCGAGACCATTGGCAGCAACGTAATACATAGAGGAATTGCATTGCTTGAAGAAAAAAAAGGTCACATATTTTAGTCATCAACTTGTTACTAAATGGTCTACCATTGTCTATCAATATATATTGAGGTATGCAAAAACGATAGATAATATTGACTCGGATGAAGTTTGCTAAATTTTCCTTTTTTAAGAGAAAAAACTTCAGCACATTTTTAGAAGTAATTAGTTGTAGCCAGAATGTAAAAATATTCACCATAAGACTTTGGCAATGGTCCAACGACATCCAAACCCCAAGCTTCAAATGACCATGAGACAATAGTCGGGTGGAATACTTCTGGAGGTTGATGTATGAAATTTGCATGGAATTGGAAAGCTTTATACCTTTGGTCATCCAATAAATCTTTCACCATAGTATGTCAATAATACCCCATCATTTTTACAAGAAAATGAATTTTTTCCCTAGTTTGATGGGCTCCACATACTCCAGAATATGCTTCTTGCATGGCCTAAACAAATTCATTCATTCCCAAACAACGTAAGAGCAGTCCATCAAATGATCATCTGTAGAGTGTATCCTTACAATAAAGAAAGTGAGGGGCTCATCATTGGATTTTTGTTTTCCTTCAAAGATCCTTTGGCAATATGCCATAGCACAAGTAATTAGTATTGGTTGTCTCCAGTCTTCGATTTCAACCTCAAAGGTCGTGATGACATGCTGAACTTCTTCTTCATGTTCATTTAATGGTTGTGTCACCCATCTTCGACAAATGGAGACTTGTATTTGATCGGGTGATACTAATGTAGAAGCTAAAGATGCTAATGCATCAGCCCTTTTATTTCCCATCCTAGGGACATGTTGGATAGTCACCTCTCTAAGACAAGTTATCATCTTTTGAGCATAATTAAAATACGGAAGCAACTCGGGTATCTTAATCTCATAACTTCCCAAAACATGATTGATCACCAACTTGGAATCTCCAAAACTTGCAGCTGCAGTTGTTTCATCTCAACAACCATTTCAAGTCCAAGTATGAGTGCTTGATATTCAGTGATATTGTTAGAGCAATGTTGTGTTAGAGTGAAGGAATAAGGTCAAAACTTCTCTAGATGAAGTGACAAATACTACTCCACCACCAGCTCCTTCACGATGTGCAGCGCCATAAAAGTACATCTTCCAAGGATTCTATCAACATTGCATCCTCATCAGGTAGTTCATCAGATAATTTCTAATAATCTGGGATCGGATGATTGGCCAAGAAATTTTCTAGCACTTTTCCTTTCACTGCTATTTGAGCGGTATACACAATTTTAAATTATTGAAATTAGAGGTATCATCTTGCTAGTCGATCACTTAAGATGGGCTTGGACATGAAGAATTTGATAGGATTTGCATTCAATATGAGCCGCACAACATGAGCTTGGATGTAATGATTCAGCTTTTGAATCAAGAATACATGTGCTAGACATAACTTCTCAATAGGTGAATACTTCACCGCATTCGATGTCATCATTCTACTCAAATAATAAATAGCATTTTCTTTCCTTTCATTATTTTCTTGTGCTAGAAGCGCTCCTACTAATCTTTCTTGTGCCGCAATATATATAATACCAATGGTTTTCCATGAATGGGAGCTATCAGGTAAGATTTTATACTCTCGAAAGCATTTGTGCAAGCTTAGTCCCATTGAAAAGGAACATCTTTCTTCATAAGATGACTGAATGGTTGACATCTCCTAGCTAGATTTGAAATGAACCTCCTAAGGTACGCCAAATTTCCTTGCAAGCTTTTTAACTCATGAATATTTTTAGGCTTAGGTATTTTTAAAATAGCATCTACCTAAGCTTGATCAATTTCGATTCCTCGACGTCGAACAATAAATCCTAGGAACATTTTAGAAGTAACTCCAAAGGCACATTTCAAAGGATTCATTTTGAGTTGGTACCTTAGAAGTTGTTCGAACACCATTCTCAAGTCATTCAAGTGGTCATCTCTTTTCCTTGATTTCACCACCAAGTCATCAATATAGCACTCGATGTTTTTATGAAGTAGGTCATCAAAAATATTTTTTATGGCTTGTTGATAGGTAGCACCAGTATTCTTCAACTCAAAAGGCATCACCTTGTAGCAATATATACCTTTGGGAGTGCGGAAGGCTGTAAGTTCTTCAACTTTTGGTGCCATGTGAACCTGATTGTACCCAAATGAACCATCTATGAAAGACATTACCTCATACATAGTCATGGTATCCATCATAAGCTCATGGATTGGAAGAGGAAAATCATCCTTAGGGCATGCATTGTTAAGATCCCTAAAGTAAACACAAACTTGGATATGCCCATTCTTCTTCCTTACAGGTACAATGCTTGAAATCCATGTAGGATACTTGGATTCATGAATAAAACCTGCCTTGATGCACTTGTTGACTATAGTTTCAATCAAGGGAACCAGTTCAGGTCTAAATCGATGCTGAGCTTTTTTAACAGGGCGAGTACCTCATTTTATAGCGACATGATGAACTACAACTTTGGGATCTAATCCTGGAATCTCCCTATAACTCCAAACAAATACATCTCTGAACTCTATAAGCAACTCAATATATTTATTTTCTTTATCATCATTCAGTGAGGCACTTACATATGTGGGTCTTTGATCTTCATCACTCCCAAGATTGACTTTCTTTAATACATCAACAGTAGTGTTCACCCCTTCTTCAAGCTCAGGCAGTGCATATTTAGTGTCTTCGTTTCTTTAGGATCACCATGATCGAAAGATATGTGATAACATGCATGAATGTCAGCAAACCTTGCCTCAACATCTGCATGAAGGGAGGTACTTTCCTCATCACAAATTATGATATGACATGATGATCCTACACTTTTCTCATCTTCATCACGCTCCTTAGTATGGATTATAGTATGATCTTTTTCTTTGTGAACATTAACACATGAAACTACAAGTTTTATTTCTCGCCTCATTCTAGAAGGAACCAAACTTAGGCAATCCTTAGAAAAAAATTGCTTTCTGGCATAAATCGGTGCTTTTGCTCTTCTATTATTTGCTTGGAACTTGTGTTTCCCTTTCAATGGTCCCAACCTATCAAAACCTAAAGTTCTGAGAGTTAGATTAGTAAATCATTCAAACACAGAAGGCCTTTTGTTGGACATCTTAGACTCTTCTTCAACGGTAATGTAGTTGTTGCTTGCCTTTCTTATAGAGATACAGATTGGTGATGGTTTTTGGTAACCCAAATCTTCACGCGATTGTTTGACAGCATACCCTTTCTTTATCATTAGCTTTTGAGTAGGGTTTAATCCATGGTTTCCCTTTCCATCAGCTTCAAGTGGGATCTTTGCTAGTTTAGAAGGTTCATTGGGATTGTATCCATACTTTTCCAACAACTTGTGGGCGTTTGGGTCAAAGCCCTCATCTGTGTGCTTTTTAGGAAGTGCCTCATGTGGAGTGTGGTTTTTGATTTGACCAATCCTTCACCTATTTCAAAGATGATTTGAATGCATCAATTTGTTTGATAGGAAAAGTTAACTTCCCTGATATATTATGTTGCAACCCAAAAGATGGGCCCTCAACCTTTTTTACCTTTGGGATATGGTGAAGAATAAGAGTCGCTTCTTTACTTGAAGATAAATTATTCATCTTGGGTACTTCGTTCAAATCAGAAAGCGTTCGATCCTTTTAAACTATAATATTTGTATCTCCAACCGGGGCATAAACATTCTTTGCAATATCAACCATCTTGGTCGACACTGAGCTACCATATCCAACTTTTTTCGATATGCAATTCTTTAGGTAGAATTTTGCATCTGCAAAGTGTGCTTCTATTTCAGCAAAAGATTCATCATCAACCACTATCTTCTTTTGAACCCCATCTTTAAAGTACTTAAAGCATTGATGGTACGTGGATGAAACCACATTTTTCTCATGTATCCATGACCTTCCTAGTAGGATATTGTATGAGGCCTTTGCCTCGATCACGTGCATCCATACTGTCGAATGCATATCTCCTATGCTGAAATCTAGTTTGACAACACCTATGGCTCTTTTCCCCCTTGATTGAATTCCTAAATAATCAGATGACTTTCAGATAGTTCATCTACCAAGATCCCAAGCTTTTTCACAATGCGAATGAGGATAATATTGACTCTAGACCCATCATCAATCATAATTCTGTTTATTTTATGCCCTTCACAAAGCCTACCGTAAATAAAGGATGATTCTGCAAGGTTTCACCCAACAGAAGATCATCGTTGGAGAATGTGATTTTTGCATCACAAGTGTCTATTTCTTCATACAGGGACTCGATTGGAGCTTTTCATGCAATGGAGGTGGAAACACTGATAAGTATTCATTTTGTGTACCTTCTTTATTAATATTACAACATGAGGCCTTGGAATCATATAGAGAAACATTTTGGTGAAACCATCTTGGCAAGAATTCCCCCAGTGTTACTGGACAACACGGCCTTTGTTAGAGATTCACATCAATTTTTGATTTCTACAAATGCTTCTTCATGCTTTGAATTTTGGGTTTTTTCATCTTCTCCCCTCTTGTTACTTGTTCACTTGGCACCCTTTGAAAGATTTTTTTGTGACATCTCCGCCGCGTCACCAAAATCCATCCTTCATCATCGATATGATCACTACGATGTTGGCTTTCCTCTAGAAATTTCTCCTCCACTATTACTTCGCTCACCATAGGGAGGAGTGATGATGCGCTAACATAAATTGGTTCAAAGTCACCAAATTTAATCATATTTGTTGGTGATGTAGCTAGGATATCACCATCTTGATGTACTTAAACAAAATTGCAAAGAACGACTGGATCAAGCGAACCAAAAGTGACGGAGACTTGATTCGAACTTTATTTTTCATCCTCTAGCAATATTTTTCCCTCGGGGGCCAAGTCCATGATTGTTTCCTTGAATATGAAACACTTTTCAATGGGGTGACCCATCAATCAATGATATTCATAGTAATTTGGATCATTAGTCCTTTCAGCTTCATCTGGCCTCTTCATTTCAGGTAGATTAAAAAGTTTCAATGCAAGGAATTCTTCAAAAGTTGCTGGAACATCTAAGTACAAGAATGGATACTCTTTTGCTTGCAATTCCTTCAAAGATAACTTTTAGTCAGTGTTATTTTGGAAATATATAGTCTTGTTCATTGGTAGGGAATTAACATTCATTGACTCTTTATTCTCAAACTTCGGTGCAAACTTTCCCCCTTTCTTTACTTCTAGTTTTTCTTTCCCCTTGCAAGTCTCGTAAATAGGAGGTCCTTGATTTCCTATTGAGGACATTCTTAACTCCATATCATGAGCACGTGTAGCTAATTTTTCAAAAGACTTAGGCTTGATGACTTGCGGGATAAAAAGAGGTCCCTAGTGCATCCCGTGGATACACATTTCTATCCCAGAAGCTCTAGTGAGTTTATATTTGCAATTGAAGCTTGCATTCCTCCATCTATTGATGAAATCTATGACAGTTCACCCTTCCACTGACGCATATTCATGAGTTCAATCATACTCATGGTACGCCTCATTTTATAAAAATGATTGAGAAATTCATGTTTAAGTTGCTCCCAACTATCAATAGAACCAAACTCGAGATCTGTATACCAATCAAAGGCATTTCCTTGCAAGGAGTGAATAAATTGTTTAACAAGACAATCTCCATAGGTTCCAACATTATTGCAAGTTTTAACAAAGTGTACCACATATAGCTTTGGACTTCCCTTACCATCAAATTGTTGAAATTTTGGAGGTTGATAACCTGTAGGCTTCTTCAAGCTATCAATTCAAATAGTGTATTACTTCAAATATGTAAAGGAAGACTTGGCAGTAATATCATACTTGTTTTTGATACTACACATAATGAAATGTCACGCCCCGAGTCTACACTCTGGATGGGACATGGTACTTGGAGTCACAAGTAACCCCAAGTCAACCCCTGATCTATCATACACTGGAATCTGAATAAACATATAAATATATATAGTGGAAGCTTCCAGAATAATAACATAAAACCTAAATGAAAGTGAAGATGAATCATGACGTTCAAAACATCTGAACAAAACTACAAGTTTGAAAAAAAATCGAAGTCTGGGTATGAAAGTCACTACAACTGATTAGTTGCTGGGACAAGCCCCCAGCTAACTCAAACTCTATAAAGAAGAAAATAGAACTGAAATAAATGATCCTCGTCCTTGGAAGATGAGGACTCACCAAAAGTGCAACTGGAGTCTTCTGAGAGAGATCGACTAGCGAGATTGAGACTGAGATCCTGCAGCTCTATCTTAAAATGATACAACATAAAAGTTATGCATCAGTACTTTGAATGTACTGAGTAAGTGAGAGAAAACATAACACAATGGAATAAGTACATGTACTGAATAGACATGCAATAACTAACTGAAGTTGCTGAAGTTGAAATAACTGCAACAAAACTGAGATGGTCTAAATGACCCTATATAATGGTCAAAGACATGCTCTGAATATGAGATACTAGTCTAAATGACTATACTGAACTCATAACTATACTGATTAGTCTAAAATTGTTCTTAACTGAGCTAAGCTGAGACTAAGCAGACTAGTGGGAGTGTCTATAACCGACATATAACCACGTGAGCTAGACGTAAAGTCTGATGTATACACCCCATCGGTATGACCAAATATACCTTGTCAAGGTATAGAGGCATGAACTATGTGATCACAAGATTCTGGGGCCATGAGGCCAATAAAACTGTAACCTACGGTGGCAACGTAGTTCTGTGAACTTAAGTGCGCTGGAACCCCGATCCGCTCGGTGCTAAGTCCTACTCCCACTAGATAGTCCTAGACTGAATACTAAGCTTATAGCTCGAAACTGAGCCCAAGACTAGTCAGGAATACCTATCTGAAAGCACCCTAAGAGTCTTATCGGACCGGATCCTGGAACTGGATTCTAATACTGATCAAAGCTGCTTATCTAGAAACGTCATGACCGTCTAAAGAATAAGTTGTAATCTGTAACTGGGGTCCTAAGGCTCGTCAGAGATTCTTATCTAAAAGTTTCATGACCGCTTAGTGAACCACTAAAACTGAGTTTTGAGTCTGATTCTGATAACTGGGAGGTACTACTGACACCTCGAGAATTTCTGTAGTCAAACTGATCAACTAACATTTCTGACTGACACTGAGTATTCTAACATTTTAACTGAATTGCACTGATATCAATCTAACTAAATTTTCAGCATCCACTAACAATATGGGAATCCTCAACACTAAAGGAATCACGCAAATTTCACTGTTTAATAACTATTACAAGATTCTAGATTTTTCTATGTTCAAGGACTACGACTAAATTTCACTTCACAAGAACAAACATCATTTAAGTCACAAGTTGGTGGAAAATATCTATAATTAACATAAAATAATATTCAACATGAATTAAACGAAGTAATACTGATAATTTCTTAACATTCGATAGGATTCAGGGCTAGAACTGATAGAAAGAAATAGAGAGAAATTTTAGGAACACAAGGGAAGAACTATTCCCTTGTTGAATTCCCACATACCTGGCTAGAATTTCCCTGGATAAAGAAGCTTGAATGGCGGCAACTAGTGAGGAACCCTAGGCCTTGCTTGAGAGCTCTTTAGAAGAACTTATGCTACTTTTCTCTGAAAATCTCAGTGGGAATGAGGGGGAAACCATTTATCCCCTCTAAATTCCCTTAGAATATGCCAAAATGACGTAGTTTAGAGTCAAGGGGGTTAAAGAATTACTGAAACACCCTTAGGAAATTTGCAGGAAAAACTGATCGCCAGTCCCCTACGAGGGACCTAACGTGTCGTGGTCACCCCTCGTGAGGTACACTATCAAAATCCCATACTAGTCACCACGAGGGACATCACAACTCGTGGTGTACCCAACGACTCATGGTGACCCACCCATTGCCAACACTGCCTAAAACTTCTTGGAATCACCACGGGAGACACCACGACTCGTGATGCCCTCAATGAGTCGTGGTGAGGAGCTGTTAGTACACTGTCTGACTTCACCAACTCCCAATCAAACCCTGACCACGGATCACCCCACAACTAGTGGTCACCCCCTTTTCCAATTTTTTTCAATCGAGTTCAAATCCCTCACCACAAGTCACTTAACAACTCATGGTCACCCCCACGGTCATAGAACGACTCATTTTGTTACTTGGTGCAGATTTTCCAGAATTCTCCATTTTAACTCCCGGGTCTAGTCTTTGAGTTTCTGAGGCATTACAGTTATGCAAAATAAAATGTCCTTATATGTTTCGTAAAGCCAGAAGGATCCATGATTATAACTTTGGACCATTCGACCTTGCATGTGTTGCAATGTCCTGTGAAGCTTGTGTGTACGATTCCGGTCAGTTGGAAGGTTATGAGGTTTTGGAGAATAGTCCAATTCACAAAGGAGATTCTGTAAAAAAATTTTGAAAATTCCATAGATAGTTTCTTTTGGGCAGTGACTCTATTTGAGGATTAATATTCCCAGAGGGGAGAAAATGTAACATCCAATACTTTCAGGCCAACGATTTATGTCTTCAAATACGACTTAGTAGACCCGGACCTGGAATATAACTTAAATTATATATATGATGTGGGAAAGTCTATAGATGACACTTTTAAGTAACTGGAGAAAATATTTTTTTTCTTCCCAATAGAAACTTTTTATTTTGTTTTCTAGTAGACGATGATATGGTAATTCAACACTGCAATTTCAAAAAAAAAAATCCTTCAAATTGCATCGAAGCTCAATTTAACTACGGTGATACGTGACCGCGAATCAATCCTCTTGAAGTTATTGCATAAATCGTCCAATGCATTCTCCAGGTCTGCGATCTTCTGCTATAGCCTCAAAAATCTCCGAGTAGGGAATACTTGTGTGGGAAAGTACTGCTTCTCAAAAAAGTCAAAATTTCTCCATCATATTTCATGGAGGAAGAGAATCTTATTTATAACAACGTTTTAGGGTATAAAATCCTAGTCCCAAAACGTATAGGAATCTTCTCCAAGTAATAGTAGAACTTTCTTCTAGAAAACCAGTTTATTTTTACCAAAATCTTGTAGGATTTTACTGCTTCTAGAAAACTGATTTTTTTCCTTTCCAAGTTCATTAATTAATTAGGCATAGCAGGGTCCACATATTTAATTAGTGAGGCTTCAAATTATGATATTAATTCGCAAAATGAATGAATTAATCTACCATAATGAATTATAG
>JACEIK010003192.1:46343-58086 GCA_018107945.1 Datura stramonium
GTTGTTAGAATATACCATATCTAAACGCATGGTTAATGGTATATACCCTAACAATCTCTCGCTTAGACTCTTAACCGTGCATCTAACTTTTACCGGGATTCTTTTTACACAACCTTCAAAAGTTTTAGCCAATAATCTCATTGCAAAAGGAACTTGTGAATTTATTTTCTAATGAAACTTTGTCTAATAGTAATTCATTGTACTGACCAGTTTTTTATTAATATCTTTAGGGATTCTATCATGAAACTCTCCCAAGAGTATACAGCGAACAGACCTAGGATATTATTCTCGACTAAGTACTATCACTACTATTGTCATACTATAATGTTCTTGAGTCTTAATATTTTCTTTATTACCTTTTAGTATTGAAATATTAACGACTTCATATAGTGTTATTTGCTCAACATCACTCCCACTACTTTGAGGTATTGAATTTCCTTACATCTATTAACATTTATCCTACTACATAAATGAAATGGAACGACAATTCTGACTTCTCGGTAGATGTCTTAAACTTTTGAATTTTCGGATGACCAATTTATTATTTCTTTGCTTAGTTCCTGTAAAACTATTTTACTTCTAGAAACATGATTTATTAAATAGTCCTGTCATGACCCGAACATAGGCCCGGATTGGGACATGGGACAAGGAGCCCCAAGAGACTCCCAGTCGACCCATGGCATGAACACACATCTAACTCAATCAAATAAAGCAGACTTGACATAATAACATATCAGAAGTTCAGAATAACTCAACATCGAAAGAAAAATCCACAAGATACATGACGAGTTGATTACTACATACTATCTAAAAGCCTCTACATAACTGATGGGTTAATGGGACAACACCCCCAACTAACTCGACAAGTCTAAAAACTAAAAGAACGTCAACATCAGAAATCAAATAGTCCTCCGGAGAAGAGGACTCACCACTAAGCTGGATTGCTGACTTTGGAACTGGCTAATACGGGGCTGAGTCGGAAGATCGGAGCCTGTATCATGAAACAATACAACATAGAGTATGCGGTCAGTACGTGGAATGTACTGAGTATGCAAGGTAAGTAAAACCACTTAAATAAATAAAATCATTTAAAATATGCATAGTATAAAATAAAACATAATCAAGATAAGAATCTGAGAGTAGGACTTGCATGCTATTTTCTTAAATCATGATCTGAACATAACATAACATCATAACTTAATAGATTGACCCAAGCTAAAATATGATAGTCATAAGTAAGCCTAAACATTGAGTCAAACCTCCTTTAGAACATATATATATATATATATATATCATGAATGATAAACATGCATATCTGAAATCATGAGGAACAATGAGAGACTCGTCATATAACCGACATATTGCGATAAAGCTTACGTGGTCTCAACTATCACACTCAAGTGGGTGGAGCCGTCTAAATCCTTCTCAGGGCTAAGGATGATACCATGATATCGATATCAAGCTCGAGGCGGGCAGGGGATAGCTCACAAGGGAGGTTCCAAAGTATATATGTATATAAGTAATAACCTACGTTGGCACCTAGTTCTGAGGCATAGGGAGATCGACCCTTAGCCTACTCGAAACTAGACACTACTCCCAAAAATATGCATTCCTCTCCATAATTTTTCAATGAATCTCACCATCATCTATTGACGAAGCTGAATAATCAAATATATATCAAATCTAATATCATATATGAGGAGCTCCTGCTCAAACAATACCATAAGCTGAGTATAATTGGGAGTCTTCGCTCCAAAACCATATGGTAATCTTAATTCGTAAAATCATAAATCATACTTGAACATATGGGCATGGCCCGATACTTTAACATGCTTGAAAATACTCAATTCTCTTGGAAACATGATCGTAAAATAGGTAACTTGAAACATGTTTTTTATCATAAATATCACATCATACTTGAACATTCATCATAAATCTCAACTTTCATGAACTACTCATAAATGGGCATTTTAATTTTTAAAAAAAACTTGAAACATGATTTTAATTGAAAATAACGTAAAACTTTCCTATGATTCATAATTCAATAGTAGAATCATATTTAGAACATACCCATGTAGGAAATTTAGGAATTTCATGCACTGGGTTAAAACCCTATAGAATCAACATATGAGTTTTCATGATTTAGAGAGGGTTTGGACATGGGTGTGAATGAATTTACCCATTCATAACCCTATATACCTAGGGAAGAACTGATTTTACCACTCCTTGATTACCCAATGATGAATTAAATAAATCTAAAATGAAAATGAGCTTGATCACCTCTCTAGCTCTCTAACTTTGCATGCTTGAGTAAGAATGGCCTAAAATAAACTCTTAAAAATCATCATTCATATCTTAAAATGATGTAGTTTAGGCCTTAGGATCATAGGAATTACAGAAAGGCCCTTACTAAGCATGATTCTATTCTAAGCTTTATCGAGACGACATTGTTGAGCTTGATATTTATATGATGTCTAACGTATGCATGATTTCATAATGAGCTTTGTCATAGACAATGTTAAGCTTCATTTCACATGATGTTGACCTTATGCATGATTTCATGTTGAGCTTTGTCACTAGACGATGTTGAGCTTCGTATTTATACGATGTAGAGCGTTGCATGTTTTGGGAGAAGAGTCTAGCACCAAGCGTGCTAAGGGTTGACTACCCTATGCCCCAGAACTACACGCCAGCACATTGATTCTATTATATTATTGGGACCTCCCTTGTGATCTATCCCCAGCCCGATTGGCCCTTCAGCTTGATATCGATATCATGGTAGCGTCCTTAGCCCTAGCATGATTTTGGATGGCTCTACCCACTTGAGTGTAATAGTTGGGATCATGTAAGCTCTATCGTGGTATGTCGGTTAAGTGACGAGTCTCCCACTATCTATATCATCCCGGTTTTCATACCATTACTCATGATGATTATCTTATGCATGCATGTTTAAAAAGCAAGGTTTGTCTCATCGTTCAACTTTTGATATAAATGTTATGATTTAGCTTGAGTCATTCGATTTAGTCATGATATTCTAAAGCCATGCATGGCCATGTATAAAATAAGAATGCTTTCATAATGAATGCTTGTGATCTTTTCTTATCCTTAAAGGCTATCATTATGCATGACTTGTTTTAATAAACTATTATTACTCTAGCAGTTTTACTTACCTTGCATACTCGGTATATTTCACGTACTGACCGCATACTTTCTATGATGCATCGTTTCATGATGCAGGATCGGGTTCTTAGGTTCAGCCCCGTTCGTAGCCGCTATCAGAGTTATCACCTACTTGTTTTGGTGAGTTCTCATCTTCCGAGGACTAGAGTTTCAGTTATCTTGAGCATGTTTTCAGTTTCAGTATTTTTGAGCTAGTTGGGGGTGTTGTCCCATTAGCTCGTCCCGATTAGAGGCTTATCAGACTTAGACATGTATTTAGCTTCAAATGTTCATTCTGTTGTTATGTTAAGTTAGACTTCTGCTGATTTTATATTTATGTTTCCTTCATGTTTATTGAATGAGTTAGTGAATGCTTAT
Source organism: Datura stramonium (assembly GCA_018107945.1). Classification (NCBI taxonomy): domain Eukaryota; kingdom Viridiplantae; phylum Streptophyta; class Magnoliopsida; order Solanales; family Solanaceae; genus Datura; species Datura stramonium. The sequence goes on from JACEIK010003192.1 coordinate 49,881, forward strand.
GCCATGGGTTGACTTGGGGTCTCTCGGGGTCCCTTGTCTCGTTTCTATGATCCGGGTCTCCTCTCGGGTCATGACAAACTTGGTATCAGAGCAATAGGTTTAAAGTGTCCTAGGGAATCTTAAAGCCGCGTTAAGTAGAGTCTCCTTCATGAGTGTGAAGCGCGCCACACTTATGACGAGGAGGATACGAAATGTTTTAGGAAATGTTCCCATCTTTCATGACTTATGTGGTGCGATAAAGAGTCTTTCTATCCCTCTAATTCGTGCTATTCGTGATTTCAGATTCATGGCTTATCGAAGGATGCATTGAAGGAGAAATGGAGATGGTGAAGGCCACGAGGATGGCATGGGTCATGGGCATTAGTAGGTCCCACCAGTTCAGGAGCCTCAGGCACTAGAGCAAGCCACCCACGCTGAGTTCCGGGCTGCTATCCAGATGCTTGTGCAGGCCTTGACCGCTCAGGTCAATCAACAGACTGTTGCGCATGTTCCGCAGAATGGAAATGCAACGGCAGCTCTAGTCAGGGACTTCTTGAGGATGAACCCACCGGAGTACTTGGAGTCCAAGGTAGGTGAGGACCCACATGACTTCATTGATGAGATCGTCAAGATCACCCAGGTTATGGGGGTAAGCAGTGTTGAGTGCGCAAAGTTGGCCTCCTACCAGTTGAAGGGGGTTGCGCATATTTGGTTTCGTTAATTGAAGGACAACGGAGTTGCTGGAGCAGGTCCGGTCACATGGGAAGATTTTCATGTTGCATTCCTGGATCGGTTCTTCCCTCGGGAGATGAGGGAGCTAAAGGCAGCGGAGTTCGTAAATATGAAGCAAGGGAGGATGGAGATACTAGAGTATTCCCTCGAGTTCACTCGCCAATCAAAGTATGCTCCTGAGTTAGTGGCTGACCAAAGGGCGCGAGTGAGCAGGTTTGTGCATGGGATAACAGGTCATTTAGATAAGGAATACAAGATTTCTATGCTCCATCAGGATATGGACTTCCTCGGATGGTGTTGTACATCCAGCAGATGGAGGCGGCATATTTGAGAGAGAGAGGGGCCAAGATGGCCAGGACTGAGGACAACAGATTCTTCCAGCAGAGGTCCAGCGGTGGGCACCGTCAACAGACCCACTAGAGATCATCCGCCCTAGCTTCATCAAACTTGAGTGTTCCATATCGGCCTAGGAATGATCATAGAGGACGAGCATTAGGCTCGAGGGGTCAGAGCAGCAGGCTCGCAGATTCAGGTGTTTCAGTTTGTCGCAGATGTGGCCGAGGGCATACAGGCCAGTGCTTGGCAGGTTCGGGTGTGTGTTTTGGGTGTGGGCAACCCGTACACATTCTTAGAGATTGTCTAGTAGCGAGACATGATTAAGTTGGGGCCGTGGCCCAGCTTCTAGCTCAGCAGCGCCATCCTCTCGCTCAGCACATCAGGGGCATCTACCAGTGCAGTTGGCGATCAGCGCCAGAATAGATTCTATGCCCTAACATCCCGTCAGGAGCAGGAGGTCTCCCCGGACATGGTTACTGGTATGTTACGAGTCTTCCATGTTGATGTTTATGCTCTGTTAGATCCAGGGGCTACCTTTTCCTTTGTGACACCTTATGTAGCAGTAGCTTCGGAGTCAGTCCCTATGTCTTGTCAGAATCCTTCTCGATTTCTACTCCAGTAGGTGACTCAGTTATAGCTAAACTGGTCTATAGAGATTTCCTGGTCTTGGTTCTCCATAAGGTCACCTCAGCAGATCTGATAGAGTTAGCCATGACCAGTTTCGATGTTATTCTCGGTATGGATTGGTTGTATGCTTGTTATGCTTCCATTAATTGCAGGACCCGGTCAGTAGAGTTCAGATTCCCGAGTGAGCCAGTCTTAGAATGGAAGGGTAGTTCAGCTGTGCCAATTGGTCGTTTCATTTCCTATCTTATGGCTAGGAAGATGATTTTTGAGGGCTATTTGTACCATTTAGTTGGGGCTAAGGACATGGAGTCCGAAACCCCAACTATACAATCAGTTCCAGTAGTAGTATATGATTATCTAGATGTCTTTCCTAATTATTTGCCATGTATTCCTCCCGAGTGAGAGATTGACTTCGGTATTGACCTCCTTCACAATACGCAGTCGATATCTATTCCACCTTACAGGATGACTCCAACCGAGCTAAAAGAGTTGAAGGATCAGTTAAATGATTTGCTAGATAAGGGTTTCATTAGACCAAGCCAATCCCCATGGGGTGCACCAGTACTATTTTTTCGGAAGAAAGATGGTTCTCTTCGATGTGCATTGACTATCGACAGTTGAATAAAGTCACTATCAAGAATAGGTATCCCTTACCCAGGATCGATGATTTGTTCGATCAGCTTTAGGGTGAAAAGTGTTTTTCGAAGATAGATCTCAGATCTGGATATCATCAGCTAAGAGTTTGGGAGAGTGACATCCCGAAGATGACATTTAGGACGCGGTATGGTCATTACGAGTTCGTGGTTATGTCTTTTGGACTAGCGAGTGCTCCTGCAGCTTTTATGGACCTGATGAACAGAGTGTTGAAGCCATATTTGGACATTTTCGTGATCGTGTTCATTGATGACATCTTGGTATACTCTCGGAGCTAGGAGGAGCATGCCGCTCACTTGAGAGTATTGCTCTAGACCCTCAAGGACCGCCAATTGTATGCAAAGTTCACCAAGTGTGAGTTTTGGTTGGACTCCATGGCATTCTTGGGCCGTGTGGTGTCTAGCGAAGGCATAAAAGTAGATTTGCAGAAGATTGAGGCGGTGAAGAATTGGCCTAGACCGGTGAATCCTTCGGATATTCGGAGTTTCTTGGGCTTAGATAGCTACTACCGGAAGTTTGTGGAGGGTTTCTCATCCATTGCAGTGCCTTTGGCTAACTTGACTCAGAAGAAGGTGAAGTTTCAGTGGTCGGAGGCTTGTGAGAAAATCTTCCAAGAGTTAAAGGCTCGACTTACCTCAGCACCAGTATTGACCCTACCGGAGGGTAAAGATGGTTTCGTGGTGTATTGTAATGCTTCCAGAGTTGGACTTGGGTGTGTGTTGGTGCAGCATGGGAGGGTGATAGCTTATTCCTCTCGACAACTGAAAGTGCATGAAAAGAATTACCCAACCCACGATCTTGAATTCACCGCAGTGGTGTTCGCATTGAAGATATGGCGGCATTACCTATATGGGGTCCACGTGGTTGTATATACGGACCACAAGAGCACACAATACGTGTTCACCCAGAAATATCTAAATCTTCGACAAAGGAGGTGGTTGGAGTTTCTTAAGGATTATGACATGAGTGTCCTTTACCACCTGGGCAAGGCTAATGTGGTTGCAGATGCACTTAGTAGGTCTCAATGGAGAGTGTGTCCCATGTGGATCAGGGGAAGAATGAGTTGGTGAAAGATGTTCACCAGCTTGCAAGGCTGGGAGTTAGACTGATTGATTCGACCGATGGCGGTGTTTTTATGCATAACGGGTTGGAATCATCCTTGGTAGTTGATGTTAAATCCAGGCATGATGATGATCCAATATTGAGGAAGCTGAAGGAGGCGGTGTGGAATCAGAAAGTGGAGGTTTTCTCCCAAGGGGGAGATGGTGTGCTATGATACCAGGGTTGGTCATGTGTTCCAGACATGATAATTTGAAAGTTCGGATATTACATGGGGCGTATGGTTCCAGATATTCTATTCAGCCAGGATCCACAAAAATGTATCGAGATTTGTGGAAAATCTATTGGTGGGATGGTATGAAAAGGGATATCGCGTAGTTCGTAGCAAGATGTCCAAATTGTCAGCAAGTAAAAGCCGAGCATCAAAGACCTAGAGGTGTACTTCAGGATATTGCCAACCCCACTTGGAAGTGGGAAGAAATCAACATGGACTTCATTATAGGTCTACCTCATATTCGCCGGCAATATGACTCCATTTGGGTTGTGGTGCACAGGTTGTCCAAGGCTGCACACTTCCTACCGGTCAAGACCACAGATTTAACGGACGATTATGCTAAGGTGTATATTTGGGAGTTGGTTCGACTTCATGCAGTGCCCTTGTCTATTATTTCAGACCGAGGTTGTCACGTCCCACCTTGGGAGGCACGATTGGCACCTGGTGCCCTACTAGGATCTGAACTGACTGAGCTGACTGAGCCTAAGTACTTCTAGTGCAGGCCTGGCACTAACTCTAAAATCAAGGAAACAATGGGCTATATCTCAGCTATAAACACAACCTCTGGCCGACAAGGCCTTATAGCCACCTGTGAAAGAAAATGGCTAACCAGAATAAGCAGTAACAGGGAATCCTATGTGGGCGGACAAGACCACCATGATGTCTAGTTATGACTGTAAAGTAAATCTAGTGCCACACAAAACTATGGCCGACTAGGCCACTAATCTATCAGCTGAACAAGGCCCCACATGACCAACACATAAACTGAAGCACATATAGGCTCCACACGGCCAATAACAACAAACCACAAGGAAATAGATATAGTCTGCAAGCCTCTAGGAATAATATGACGGTCAGAATAGGGCCTCGACCTACCCATAAATTGTACAGTCAAAAGGGGTAAACCTTCTATTTATAGGCTCCAGAAGAAAGGAGCTAACGGTTCTGACGATGCTGGCTGAAAACTATGAGGGACCTGCTCCTCGTCTATCTGTACCTACAGGCAAGTAACGCAGTGCCCCAGAAAGGGCATTAGTATAATAGGTACTGAATATGTAAGGCGATAACTGTAAATAACTAAGTAGTAAAGATAAAGCTGAAATTTTTGAAAGAAAGGGGACAAAAGTCATACCTGAATACCTGGGTGTTCTATTATCTAGTCTACCAATAACTAAGTCAAACAAGAATCTTACCTGGCCCCCATAAGCCGAAAGGTACAATCACCACAAAACAGCCCACCTCTTTATTTGATCGGCATAACTATTTTTCGAANATTATCTAGTCTACCAATAACTAAGTCAAACAAGAATCTTACCTGGCCCCCATAAGCCGAAAGGTACAATCACCACAAAACAGCCCACCTGGGCCCCCCATAAGCCCTGGTGAGTACACATCAATCTATATACCCCTATCAAGGTCATAACGGGTCATACTGGTAGCTATAGCCGTCCTGCTAGTCCCCTGGGTCTGTAACTGAGCTCACTCAGCTCCTGACTGTAGTTGTGTTTGAGTCTAGTAGATTCCTGATATCTGCACCCTGGGGCACCAGGCTCGTCGGGGGTGTGGTGCCGATATGGCGTATGTACAATAGTCCAACCATGGAATAGACTCTATGAGGACCTAGGACCCTATCTTCATCCCTCGCGGATGACATGCCGCTCTTTCTGGAGCAACGTCATCTTGCCTCTGGCTGGTGTCGACACAACTAGTAACTCTGGGATTGGTCATGGAGGGCTATATAGGCAATCAAATCCCAAAATAGCTTAGAATACTAGTCTTAGCTAATAACAACAACTATTCATGATTACATACTTCTAATTCTCTTACTAGAATTTAGATCGAGTTATAATGCTATAGAAACTAACTTGCAGAAGGAAGCTGCCTTAACATACCTTGATTGCCGGTTTCTGATTAACTGATAAGTTCCAATTTGTATTCAACAGCTCTTCCCAAATGAAACCGTGTTATTGGAAAGATAGGACTAGTTTTAACGCTAAATCCGGCAAAAAGGAAAACTTTATATGTAAATATCAACTATATTTCAACTTTATGGAACAAGATCAAAAACTCATTACTTCTCGAAAGTCTAGAAAGGAGAAATGCTTACTTTAAGCCTTTGATAGTATTGACACTAGTTTGGAGCAATTTCAACAACTTTGGCTCGGCGGGACAACAGTTCGCGTGGCGAATTTCACGAAACTAACTCCGTAGCAATGCTCCTTGCAGTCTTATACTTTGATACCCGAAGTTAATTCCGATTTCGACGACGTTGCGTAGCGTAAACGGAAGATTTATACCTGATTTCTTCGTGCTTCCTCGGGTCTGGCCGTATATATAATGAAAATGAATTAAAATTCAAGGAGAAAATATATATATAGTTGAGGCGGAGGACAAGGCAATGTGGCACGGACCTCAACGCGCCAATTCACGGGCGTGCCATGTTGGGTAACGCGGAGGGGGCTGCTCCGTGCCACTTTGCCCCTCTGGGAAACTTGGTTTGGCCTCTTCCCGTGAAATCCTGACTTGCACTTGTTCATCCTTTCCCCGGGCTCTTCCCTCATACGTACGTCACTCTAAAACCTCAACCAACATATGAATAGGCTGACTAAATGTTAGAAACTTACGGGGTGTAACATCCTCCCCCCTTAAGAACATTCATCCTCGAATGTTAACTTCTAATTGCAAGAATCTTAACCTTACAATTACTTATTCTGGAAAAAATTTGGCAGAGTCTCCCCTGTAATATGGACTAACCAAAAATCCTGAAACGCAGAAAAGTCCAGTACAGGCACTTCATACAACACTATCACAACTTTTTCACAATATGATTGGAGTCAATTGAGTTGTACACAACACACAAATCATAAAGCCATAACTGAAATACTAAAGGTACCTCAACTGCACGGCCTGAGCTAAGCCTGGAACAAATGGGGATATCTGGATTTCATGTCATCCTCAGCTTCTCAAGTCATTTCCTCTCTGTTCTTGTTCCTCCACAATTCTTTAATCGAGGCAACATCTTTAGTCCTTAACTTGAGGACCTGCCGATCTAGTATAGCTATTGGAACCTCTTCATAGGCTAATTCCTCAGTAACCTGGATGTCCTCAACTGACACGACTCGGGATGGATCCCCTATGCACTTTCGTAGCATCGACACATGGAAAATCGGATGAACGGATTCCAACTCTAAAAGCAAATCTAGCTCGTATGCCACCTGACCTATTCTTCGGAGTATTTGATATGGCTCAATAAATCTCGGGCTGAGCTTACCCTTTTTACCAAACCTCATCATGCCTTTCATCAGCAAGACTTTCAAAAACACCCAGTCACCTACACTGAACTCCAGGTTTCTACACCGCACATCAGCGTAAGATTTCTGGTATCTCTGAGTTGTCAGCACAAGTTCTCTGATAAGCTTCACTTTCTCTTCTGATTTATGAATTATTTCTGGCCCAATTAACCCTGATTCTCCCACTTCGAGCCAACCCACTGGGGACCTACATTTTCACCCGTATAAAGCCTCAAAAGGCGCCATTTGAATTGTTGAATGGTAGTTGTTATTGTAGGCAAACTCAATGAATGGTAAGTGTTCATCCCAGCTACCTCCAAAATCCAGCACACACGTTCGTAACATATCCTCGAGCATTTGAATCGTAAGTTCGGCCTGCCCATCTGTCTGAGGGTGGAATGATGTACTTAGATTAACCTAGGTTCCCAGACCTCTCTAGAAAGACTGCCAGAAGCTAGTTGTGAATTGTGCTCCCCTGTTAGAAATGATAGATACCGGGACACCATGTTATCTGACTATTTCTCTGATATACAATTCAGCATAGTCCTCGCCTGAGAAATTAGCCCTGACTTGTAAAAAGTGGGCTGACTTTGTCAACCTATCAACGTTGACCCATATAGAATCAAATTTACGCTTGGTACGAGGTAGCCCTGTCACAAAGACCATATTAATCACCTCCCATTTCCACATAGGCACTTCTATTTCTTGTGTCAGTCCACCAGATTTCTAATGTGCAGCTTTCACCTGTTGGCAATTAGGACATTGAGCTACAAATTATGCTATCTCCTTTTTCATTCCCGACCACCAGTAAATCTCTGTTATATCATGATAAATCTCTATTGAACCCGGATGAAAAGAGTAACGGGAATAATGCACCTCTCCCATAATTTGCTGGTGAAGTCCTGCCGCATCTGGAACACAGAGGCGATCCCTATATCTCAAAACTCCATCTTCAGTTACCTGGAAATCTATAACTCCCCCCAGCTGAACCTTATCTCTTAGCTGAACCAGGTTAGGGTCTTCATACTGTTGTTCTTTTACTTCCATAACTAATGATGATACTATTGTAATCTAAATGACTGCTTCACTGTCTCCTGAATCTACTATACTGACGACCAAACTAGCTGACTGATGCAATTCTCTCGCCATTTCTCATTGTCCTGGCTTCAGGTGTGCTAAACTCCCCATAGACTTACGGCTGAGGGCATCTGCTACAACATTGGCTTTCCCTGGGTGATACAAAATATTCACATCA
>JACEIK010003192.1:82751-95025 GCA_018107945.1 Datura stramonium
GTTGCGATTCGGGTCTACGTACGGATCGTGACAACTAGGGAGTCATTCTCTGCTGTGGAGTGTCCCGACAGTACTAGGGAGACATTCTTTGGTATGGAGAGTCCCCGACTGACTAGAACATAAGGAGTACCGTTCTGATATTATACATCTGGTCTATGCTACTACAACTAATGAGAAACATGAACATTTACTAGTTTCATCATACGACATTCATTTAGAAATTATAGGGATACTTTCTACTAACAGCAAGCCCAATAGTCTGAAATATCATTCTTATGCTTTATCGGCATAATTCACATCGTCATAGTACCAAATCATCATTTAGTCCACACATATTACATTTACGAACATCCATAGATTCATATCGTATTACACACTTCCACAACATTCAGGTTTCGAGTTCATAACATAAAACAGATAACATAGGGTCATGTAGGATCCATAGGTCAAATTTACACTCTAACATAGATACATTTCTTCATTTATTTAGATTTACGGAAAGCCAATACACTTAACTCATACGTTAAACATTTAACACGAGATCATGGGAAAAGCATACATTTTTATTTCATAGAACCCATTTCGAAATTTACTCCAATTCGTGAGAAAGGTACAGTAATTATGCTTCTATCATAGGTTTACCTCATACCAAAACCAGCTTCATCGAAACCATAATGAAAACACATATTTACTTCCAATTGATCAAGTCGATAAACTATAATCTCGTCTAAAAGTATTTAGCAAACAATATATTCTAATTGTTAGGGAAATCCTTACGATCTTCACATATTTTATACATGGATACGAGTTATTGATATAATTAAGTGGACAATAAAACCCCAATCATCGTCCAAGCCATCTCATGAAGAACATTCTATAACCATGCATCTTCACCATCTAACACATAATTCAAGATATTCAAATAATTTCATAATCACAATTATCTTATAATCCTAGTGGATTTTAGTATTTAAAAAAACATAGAAGAAATCACCCATCAATCAAAACCCTAGGTCATACTTTTCTAGAATAATTAAAATCGTGTTTTTGATAAAACATTTTGGGGCACAAGGATGAAAGAATATGCTTGTTAAAAACCCACATATCTGGTAGGAAAAACCCCACTCGAAATTACACCTTGAAGCCTTGATGAAAACCTTTGATGGATCCTTGATCTTGAAAGGAAAGGAAGGAAAGTTGAGAAAATGAGGATTTAGGCTTGAAAATGCCCTAAAAATGTCCCTTAGAAGCCCAAAACGACATCACTTTAAATCTGAAAGCATAGGACTTTACTAAAATGCCCCTGGGAAAAACATTAAAAATCTGTCGATCTGGGACCATGACCCTCACCACAAGTCGTTGGTCCTCACCATGACTCGTGCTGACCATACATTAAGTACACTGGGATTTACTAATGGTTTCATCTTCTCCAACTAACAACCAATAGGTCGAGTCATTGCTACATCTAACGATTCGTCAAAACCTTCTGTTAACTACACTGGTTCCTCAACTGGTAATCCACCCAACGACATGACGAGTCGCTACTTGATCCAACAACTTGTCATCCTTTAGTCGTTCCCACTGGCCCAACCCTTAAGTCCCTTCCCACGATCAACACCACGGGTCGTTGCTAGCTCCAATGGCCCATTACAACAATCCGTTGCCACTGACCTGAAACCCTGGGCTCCAATCCACGATTCCTCATGACAACCCATTAAAGCCACCAACAGGTCGTCTCCTGACTCGTTCTTTCCCAGTAGTCCAAGTCTACAAGCTCACCACGACTATCTCTAATGGGTCGTTGTCTACCACAATGACTCTTACCTCCTCTCGTGTATCAACTAGCATCTTTCCCGAAGCACTTCAAATGACTGCTTCAACAACCCATTAGTTCCAATAACGACTCGTTAAATGAGTCGTTCTGAGGCTCTTTTGCAAATTTTTCTACTGAGCTCAAATCAAATTCCTAACTTAAATCTTGGGGACTTTTGGGGTGTTACAATATATACCCCTTGGGAACATTCGTCCTCGAATGTTGGCTAAATATACTAAAGGGATAGGGACGGAATTGAAATCCCAAAATCAATCAATTACAGCTAACACCAATGGAGTATCTGACTTCGGGCTAGCCTTACACATCGGAATTGAATATCTAAATTGAACATGAATGCGATGGCACAAAAGAGACCGAAGGACATGAAACTAACATGGAACTAGATAGAACACTGAGAAGGGTTATTCCCCTTTAACTGGCATTGAACTGATATGGACTGAGTCTTTGCTCTCATATCACTTTCTATTACAGGGTTAGAATTCATGATATCAGGTCTGGCTACAATTAAAGGTCTCATGAGCACGAATCATTCATGACATCTGTAACTGAACACATACATGAGATAGCCTGATTCTACTAAGCTACTAAGCAACTTCTAAAGACTAAGTTCGAGATGACCATTCTGGAATTATGAGTTAACATACATAACTGATTCGCAACATGAAGATGAGCCTAAGGGATTCATAGAATAAGACCGGTATCGCTGTTTGAAGCAGTTATCTAGAAATTCTGGGAGTCTTCACATAAGGATGGGCATAACTTAACTTCAACTGAAATACAAGAGAGGTTATCTTAACCTGGAGAGATTGACATATTATGACTGTTAGGGTTGGAACTCCCCCTGCTAGCATATTCAAGATCCGACTAGTCGAACATACTGTCCATCTCCCCCTTAGCTTAAAGCCATCATTCTAAAGCTCCTGAATCTTTCTTAAGGCCGAGGCTAATTTACTAAATTCTAGCTCCCCTTTCGCCTCTAACCATCACTGCAAGGCTTACATTAACAGCTATTCACATGACACATCGGCAACCTCTTTTCAACGACAATCATAGAGCTTCTTATTCAATATTGGATTTCTGGGGCTAGCAACATACAAAGAGTAACACAAGATTCACAACATACCTGTGCACACTACCGGCGACTTGCCCTTATCCTGGTGTGCTGCTATGGCATATAAGCAGTTTTAATGACATCCTCCACCCAAGCTAGATGATGCACCCTGATAAAATGAACGGGCTATCAGAGCTACTGAAGAGATGGCCGAGGATCTACTCTCACCTCGCTTTGCGCTGTGCAATCTCGGTGCTTATGGCCTAACTTGCCGCACCAAAAACAAACACCTGATCTGACCATACGTTATACCAAATGGTGCTTCCCATAGCTAGTACACAACAGATATGTAATCTCCCTTACTCTAGGTTTGTACGGAGCACTGACTGTCAAAAATGCTGGGGCTAATGATTTCTACTAGGAATGTGAGCGGTGTCCCCAACTCGTCCTCTGCAAAGAAAACTCTTAATCTCTTATCTTGGCCCTCTTGTCCTCTCTCTCCTTTTCCTTCACTTGCTACGCCTCCATTTTCCGAGAGAATATCACCAAACATGGGAAGTCTATATCCCTGTGCAACATGGCAGTCCTGTACTCTTTCACCAAGAAGTCTGACACTCCGTTCACGAACTTGCTCACCCGGGCCCTCTAGTCGCTACCATCTCCGGTGCATACTAGGATAATCGGGTAAATTCCAATGCGTACTTATGGACACTCATGTCGTTCTATTTCAAGTTGATGAATTATTCCAAATTTGCCTCTCTCAACTCCCTAGGGAAAAATCTATCCAGGAATGCAGTCGTAAATTCATCCCAACCTATGGGACCTGCCCCAATTCCCCAAATGTCTCTCCACTGAAAAAACCATATATAAGCGACTCCTTTCAGCTGGTAGGAGGCTAAGTATGCACTCTCAATTCCCATCACCCCCACGATTTGGGTAATTTTCTAAATCTCTTCCAAAAACTTATACGGGTCCTCGTCTACCTTTGACCCCAAGAATTCAGGTGGGTTCATTCTGAGAAAATATCTTACGTCTACCGCTGCTACATTCCCATTTTGGGGAGTGTGAGCCATCGCCTGCTGGTTAATCTGGAGGTCATGGCCTGTGCCAACATATTAAGTGTTGCTCGGAACTCGGAATGAGTAACATGGTTGTCAATTGGGTTCGCCGGGGCTAGTGGCACCTGCTGGCGGCCATTACCATTCCTTCTTCCATTCGCTCGTCTAGGAGGCATTATCTACGAGCGCGTAAAGCACAAGTCAGGGGACAAACTGTTTAGAGTTTCATACTCTATGTATGATAAGAGTAATGAAGAAAAGGGAACATTCCTAAAACGTCTCTTAGCCTCTTCTTCATAAGTGTGGCGCGCTTCACACCCATGAAGAATACTCTACTTAACGCGACTTTTAGACACCTAGGACACTCTAAACCTTTTATCTGGTACCAAGTTTGTCACGACTCGAGTTTACATCTTAGCTGTAACACGGGACAAGGAACTCCGAAAAGCTCCCAGTCGACCCATGGCATAATCATAGCATAACACTTAATAGTATAAACAACTATCAAAATGTAATTGAGCGGAAGCTAACTTTTAAAGCCATGATTACAATTCAAATACCTAATCTAGCAAAACATAATACATAGACTAAATCTGATTACACATGTCTAAAAGCCTCTACTAAACTGATGAGTTGCTGGGACAAGTCCACAGCTAACTCTCAAGGTCTGAAAATTGAAATACAACTGAATAGGAACATAGACCTTGTCCTCGAGAGATGAGGAGTCACCACAATCCGCTAAGATAGAGGAAGGAGTGAGTCTACCCGCGGGGCTGGGTCTGGATACTTGAATCTAAATCATGAAACAATATAGCACATAAAGGCGTGCAGTCAGTATTTGGAATGTACTAGGCATGCAGAGAAACATAAACAACTAAACATACAAGTATATAAAAAGGAAATAACTGAACATGTCGATATATAACTGGTTTAGAATGCAACTATCCTCTTTTGAGTTACATACACATATATACTTGAAACCTTCATTCGGAACTCATATTCTGATACATCATCAAACTCATGCACAAGGGTCAAGTACTAAAATTTTTAATGAGAATCAAAGTTGGGGATAGCATCACACACTGTACTGGATAACTGCTAGTAACCGAATCTGCATTTCATTATATTATAATTGTTCTAAATTGAAGTTTGAATCATACTGAACTGAGTCATGCTGATAACATAGCTAAGGGAGTCATACTCTACTTCGGAGAGTCCCAACTGAACTAGGGAGTCATTCTCTGCTATGGAGAGTCCCGACTGAGCTAGGGAGTCATTCTCGGCTATGGAGAATTAATAACATCAAAAACGTATTTCTTAATTCAAAGAACATACACGACCAAAGTATCAAAACAAGTAATTCGATGAGTGTCGGGGTCGAATCCCACGAGGACTAGGGAATGATAATGTCAAGTGTCGATTGAGAAATTGATCTTAGTTTGCACCACGTATATTTAATATTAATACAAAAAAATTGGGGGAGTGAAATTTTTAGAGAATTGAATTGGTTGATTCAATGAAGTAAAATAGCAAGATCAACTAAAGTGTCAATCAAGGGTGTGAAATACCAGAGGTGCGGTGTAGATGAAATACTATCTAGATCGGGACATGCCAGGTCATCTCTTGAGTTCATTTAAGTGTAAATAATCTCGGAAAATGGGCAATCTCAGCTTCTCAACCTATTTATTTCCTCTTGCTAAAGTTTTATGAAGACTCTAACCACTATTTTAGCTCAACCCGATTAGATTTGGATTAGCTACTGCACTTTTCCTAGCTATTAGTTGCCAATAAGGAAGGAGAAAAAATTTCAACTATTCCTAGCTTAATTTTGCAATCTCTTATCCATGCCCACTACTAGATTCTCTTCCAATACTTACGTATTCTCTCTCAAGAAATAATCAAGCAATAATAAATAGACCCACATCATAATCAATGGATCTTCATTAATAGATTAAAGAGAATCTTATAGATTTACACTTAATTGAACAACATGAAGATGACTCTAGCAATACCCAATCCAATTAAGTATTCATCATCACACACCTCTAGTTAATGATTTTAGCTACTCATAGTTAAGAAATACAAAAACACATACATCAAAAGCATCAATGAATTTAGTAGCAGAGTAGATAAATCAACTTCATAAAATAATATTCACAATAGATGAAACTTACTAGTATAAGAGGGACTAGAACAAAGCACTTTCAACAATTTTCACTCAATCCCCCTCTTTCAACTAAGAGAATGTTCTTTTGCTAAAAGAAGAAAAGATGATGTGATGTAAGCTTTTTTTCTCTCTTTAAATTCTCTCTTTCTATCTTCCTCTATGCTCCTACGTACAAAGTACTTTTTTTACTTATATCCTGAAAAGTAGGGTACTTTTCATCTCTTTTTCAATGATGGATGATTATACCCTTATAGCTCCATTATGGAACTGGTGCAGGCACCGATGATTCACCTATTTATAACGCTCAAACCACACTTCCAATTGAAGTACGAAGCGGATGTTTTCAATAAAGAACCCAACTTAGAGGTTGGGGTCGATCCCACAGGGAATATGGAAGATCTAGATTACAGCCGTTAGATGAACTCGTATGGTAGTTACTTCACAATAGCGGGATTCTAATTAAAATCAATAATAAAAATAAACAGCAGTCAAGACTACATTTGAAAATCAATATTAAAGGATAACTAGGGTTTGTGTTCCCCATGGGTTCATAAGAGCTTTGGGTATACAATCGTGATCTTTAGCAATACTTACAGAACTAATAACTTAGATTCATTTAAACGATCGACCAATTCCTATTGAATGACTATCCTCAATTACTCGACCAAGTCTCATGAGTTTTGCAAACTAACCGTCATCACTAAGTTCCAGATATAACTATCCTACGACCACAACTCAAGTTAATACAATGATCATCAAGATCAAGGCTCTGTTGTAATTCTCTTTTCCTAATCTCTACCTCTTCGACCAAAGCAAGTAAAGAATTGGGGCACTTCCTAACATTGCGAAGAGACTACAATATAAGTAATTAGTATTGGTTTTAGAATTAATTTGTGCAACCCTAGCTTGTTATTATGACATGGTTCCCACAACCCTAGCTATGGAGGTTTTAGCCTCTCATAGTTGCAAGGTTGTGAATTGTGTTCATGATTGAAGACATAAAACAATACTTACAAACATGATTGAGAAAAATGATTCCTTCAATTAATCCACAAAATCTTGAATAACAAGTATCAAGAACAATATGAGTTCAAGAAAAGGTTGATCACAAGGTTGAACATACTCAATTCCACTTTCAATGATGTAAAATTGCTTACTATAGTGTTTTCCTACTAAAATTAAGTCTATTTGTCGTCCTCTATGAAAAATAAAACATAAAACGTATTTATAAAGACACAAGAATCCTTTTCCTAAACTAACAAAACTGCTTTCCATATCTGTTGCCGAGCTCGTCACGGGTCCTCCTATGACTCATAGGGGCTTCTCACAGACCGTGGCATCAACTCGTGGCTTGAAGTGTTTGCTGAATTTTGGCTAAGTGTTGGGCCAAGGTACGATTCGTACCTACATCCTACGACTCGTACCTTGCACCTGTGGCTTGATCCTAATACTTTGAACTTTGTCTGTACTTCACCATGACCGATATGGTACGACTCGTACCTTCATCTCACGGGTCGTAGGATCCCCTCGTACTGAGAATCAGCCTCCTATGAAATTCTCATGGATTTCATCACGACTGGCTTACCACGACTCATACCATCATGGTAAGGTCCGTGACAAGTCTCGTGGGATCAGTCTTCCAAGTTAAACTTTCAGCTTCTTATCACGGCCCTCAGTACGACTCGTAAGTTCATCCTATGAATCGTACTATGGACTGCAGTCTTTGCCCTTTTTTTACACACTTTTAGCTTCCTTTTGCAATTTATTGTTCCAACACCCATTTATCTTGAAATCAAAGGAAAAGTGCATCATATACACATAAATACACCTAAGTACATGTTATTTTCTTAGTTTTGAGCGTCAATAGTTCTGTAAATCCACAACACATCAACACGCTCAACTTAAGACTTTTGCATGTCCTCAGGCAAAGAAAAAGAAAAACTAAACACGACGCTCAACTAAAAAATAAACTTAAGATACTACAGCCAAAACTCAAACAAATTTGTGCACTCTATATACAAACTCTATTGACCCTTCCTCATGAAACATCATCAGCTAATTTATTGCAAGCAACATGAAAACATCATATACAGGGATCAAGACGTATCATCTACCTATCAACAAGCAATCAAGTCATCACCTATGTGTTTCACACAGACCAATGGTAAAAGAAAACATAATCCATGCACCCTCACAAAAATAAAGTCCCCACTCTAATATGAGGTATCAAAATGAAACATGGGACTAGGCAAATGAAGCACTCACTATCTCAAAGAAATGCAAGTATTATGCATCAGATACCATTGGCTTGCCCTTATTTTCTCTGCTTTGGTTTGTTAGATGGTCAAATTAAGATCACTATAGATCTTGATATGGCTTGTAATGTAGGCTTAGGGCTGGACATGATAAAAAAGAAAGATTTTATGAGTGACTATCCCTTCCTTGACACTATACCATTGGCTACACCATTTTTCTATTTCACCCTTCATTCTTTTTGTCTTCTTTTCTTCTCTTTTTCCCATTTTAAGAATATTTGCATGGGTGAGGTGATTTTTCACATTTTTCAACAATTTAAAGCTCCTTGAATTTTTCTTTTTCAATATTCTCAAATTTTCATCTTTTTTACTTTTTCACCTTACCGCACCTTATTTTTCACCATTTTTCTCTTCTTTTTCTTTTCTTTCCTTTTCTCCCGCTCCCACCATTTATGCACCCCTACTCTAGCCACCCTCAACTTAAGCATTTTGCTTATGTTGAGGTTCACAATATCCAAGGAAGGACTAGGGCCAAACATGTTCATTATAAATAAATGGGTACGGTTAACAAGTAAATCAAATAAATATGGTCTATTAAGGCTCAAACTTAGGATCAAGGGATTCATGAAACTTTGGTTGGGAAATATAGGCTAAAAGTGAGCTAAACAAATGGCCTATGATCATATCCTAACCACCCATCCTTAACCTATGCAAAGACCAACCAGGCAAGTTCTAGATCTTCAACAACATATCGCAATAAATACTTAGACCTCACTCACACATGGTATATGAACTATTTTTACTTTACATGTCTGGTTCATACATGGCTTAACAAGACTAGCAACTATTAATAACTAAATGACATAAAACGATCCACAGAAATCATGCATTGTTGTCACAAATACATATAATTTTTTTTAAGCAGGGTCAATTTTTTCAAAAACAACAAAACTAGTGCATATCCATTGACTGAGTATTCCTAAGTTACTTTGTAATCAAACCAAAATCACGACTAAAAACAAAAATTCTAACACATGTCATTTCTACTAGATAGCATGCCTGAGGGAAAAGATACACGACAAGAAAACCCTTAGACGAACAAAAATCCCAAAAATAGAACTACACCCCCCCCCTTTTAAAAAAAATAAACTTCATCCCCGAAGCATAAAATATAAGCATGTAGGGAAAAGGACATACCTGTGGCTACTCATACTTCGCCTTTGTCATCTTGTGAAGGTGGTACCTCCGTGGTAGTAGTGGTGCTAGCAGTGGCCGGCGCACTCAATGGGGTAACAATGGGGGTGAGTGGTTATGTAGCCGCTTGAACGGCCTCTGTGGTAACTGGGCTGAATGTGGCTCACCCGAAGGGTCATGGCCTCTAGCAAGCTCGGGCTGAGCTATGGTGGAGCTTCCTGCTCCTCTGACTCTCTCATGCAGCTCAGTCATATGCGCTACGTGGGTTTGCATGCTCTCTAGTCTAGCCCGCTTTCTTTCTATCTTCTCTCTCTTCTTTTTTTTCTTTGGACTCTCCTCTTTGGCCTCATCAGTAGCTCACTTCTTACCCTTCTTAGAAGCCATGGACGGATCCAAATATGCCGCTAGATCAATATCCTCATCAAGCTCGGCATCTAGGTACGGGAGAGTAAGGGATTCTATAACGGTTGGTTGTCGTGATGAAGACTCAACCACTTGACTTCAAAGAGCCCCCAACTCTGCATGGATATTTCTAGTGTCTGACTGCTCCGGCATCCTCATGTTAAATCTGCTCTAAAAGCTATCTAGGAGGGCATGAAGGGCCTGAGCTTCTGCATCTATCTCGAATTTGACCCATGGCTTTACATTCTCCATCATTGCCTGAATTTTGCGCTCGGCCATGGTCAATCTCTTTGCTAGATTCTGGAGGAAATCCTCTAGTACCAAGATGTTCCCTACTAGTGCTGAAGTCTATGAGCTATGCACTGGAGTGGCTGAGGTACTAGGAGCTAACTCAGTGTAACCACCATTTGTAGTCGGTGTCTCGCTCTACTCCTATGTGGTGGGGACATTCACCTATGCGTCCCCTGCTGGCTGAGTTGCTTGTATGGCTGTAGAGAGTCTCGATCTGCTTACCGGGTTCATCTCGTCCCAGATAAGACCTATGTCAGTAATTCTTTGGCCTCCAATCAATCTCTCATCACCCCGCCGAACTCTTGCGTCCCTGCACAAACTGTATACAAGGCTCGGGAATGGGATAGTATTTCTTACTCCCACTGCTCGATTTTGCATCTATGTAGCTATGATCCTTGGGATATTAAGAGGGTAGCGAGACAAAAGGCATGCCACCAAAGTCTCTCTGTCAGCACTCAGCGTGTTGTCATTGACTGTGGGTGTTAATCGATGTTGTACCAGTGTCCAGTAGGCTTTTTCTATAAAGTTCAAGGAGATCTTTGTTACCTGCTTTCCCCCTGTGACCCAATCAACGTCATCTTTATTTTCAGCAATCACTCCGGCTAACTATTCCAGCTGCCTTCATCGCTCAGGCACGGGCAATTGTCTGATCTATTTAATGGCCTCAACCCTATAGTCATATTCTAGTGTTATCCTTGTTGGTCTGAACTGAGGTCCATTTGACATCCGTCCAATGGTCCAATTGGATACATCTACTACTCTCCCTCGAACTAGAACACTCTCCAAACAAGGTTGATCCTTTATCTTCTGCCTCTCCTTTGCTTTTTCCTCCATTGTGGCCAAATAGTTGGCGTAGAAGTCCCTAACGATCTCATCTGTGTATTGTGTAGGGGTCTTGTCCATCCATTCTAACCCATAGAAGTTAAAAATACGCTCCATCTCCTCAACTTCGTTCAAGGAATTAGTGAGGAACCGCGGTTCTTCTTGGATGCTTCTTTTTGGTTTGTTCTTGGCGATGAGAGCAATGCCTTGTTCATATATTTCTTTATCACCCGGCACTCTCCACCACATTGTTCTGTTTTCTCTGGCAGGGGTCTGCTCATGTGCAACCACAGGGGCCTGCTCCTCCACTTCTTCATCACTACTTTCCGCATCATTCTGGGTCCCTTCTCACCTTTCCTCAGTGTTGGAATCGGTTTTCGGCCTTTTTTGTTCCTCTCTAACTCCCTCTTCAGATTGGGGAGCTTGAGCGGGTGTGGTCGTGGTTGCTTCGGTTTGGGCCATTATATCTTCTGTAGTGATCCTTGGTTCCTATGTGTTCGAACCACTAGGTGTATGCTCTTCTTTATCAGACTCAAACTCCGATGAGACTATCCTTAACTACCTCCGGGCCTTTGGTTTCTCAACTCTGCATTTGTATTTCATTGTACCTGAAGAAAAAGAGGTTAGTTGTCCATTTTAGAAAAAGAAAAATCAAGTAAGAGAAGTTCAGGATCTCATCACAAGTCCCCACTACAAGTCGTACCATGAAGTCCTGATGATGCCCCATGACTCGCAGGTATGATTCATACCATGAAGGTACGGTCCGTACCTTGAGTCGTCTGATGAAGTCCCCTTTTTAATAAATCTCTGTTTTTCACCATGACTCGTGGTACGACCCGTAGGTCGATTCTACGAGTCATAGGGTGGGCTTCCCAGATAAATTTTTCAAGATAGGTGGTACGAGCACTTAGTATGACTCGTAGTGTCAACCTACGACCCATACTGTGTTGCGTACCCTTTTTCAGACCATATACACGATTCTTTTTCTTTGTGTGTACGTGTTTGTTTTGCACATTTTTGGGTACTCAGATTTCCCCCAAGTCTAACCATATTGTAAACTCCATTTTCACACTACTCAATCCTAGGGCTGGCCGGCAGGATGGGACGTCCCGGTCCGTCCCGATACCGGCCTAGTTCCGAGTCCCGGTAGTCCCAATCCGGATGGCCCGGTTCGTGTTGCGGGATGGGGGGATACGGGAG
>JACEIK010003192.1:118917-155399 GCA_018107945.1 Datura stramonium
TGGGATGACCGGGGTAGGGGTATAGATTGCGTGTTGGTTGTACCTCCCGGCTTATGGGGGCCGGGTAAGGTTTATGTGTGCTATGATATGTTATGTTATGCTATATTACGCCATGTTATGTTAGTTATGAGTAAACAGACGGTAGAATGCCACGTTACCAGGTACGACTCCTACTCCTTTCAACATAGTTGAGGGCAGGCTTGAATTCATACTTTCATCCAGTTATAGTCTATTTCTTTCTACTTCAGTTCTATCAGTTATACTACTTTTTTACAGTTATTTCTGGTTGGTTCTTTGCATACTCAGTACCAGCGGTACTGACGCCCGTTTGGGGCGCTGCATTACTTTCCTGCAGGTACTCGTAGATAAGGAGCAGACTCCTCGTAGTTCAAGCCAATGATACAGAGCCTTCAGCTCCTTTCATCCGGATCTTGAAAGACAAAAGTGTATTTTTCTTTGTTGTCTAGTATGGGTAGGTCGAGGCCCTGTCCCGACCATCTCTTATTATTCTCAGAGGCTTGCAAATTTTTTATTTCCTGTGGTTAGTTGTATCGGCCGTGTGGGGCCTTATTCAGTTGGTAGTGGTGAACTTGTCGGTCACATAGTAGTTTGATACTTGTTTTCATGTCTCAAATATAACTAAATAGCATAGTGGCCTTTTCGGCCCGCATAGGTTCCCTATTAGTTTAGTTTTTCTGGGTAGTTGTTGTTTTCTTACAGGTGGCTATAGGCCTAGTCGGACGGAGGCTGTATTTACAGCCGTTATATAGCCCATCGTTTTTCTAAATCCAGAGTTAGAGCCAGCCTGGCACCAGAAGTGCTTAGGCTCAGCTAGCCAGCAGTCCAGGTCCTAGAAGGGCACCAGGTGCCAGTCATTCCTCCAAAGGCGGGGCGTGACATGATCATCTTGAGGGGAAGCTGAAGCTGGTGGGCAGGTTGGTTTGCCTTCCTGTTCCTCTCCCGTTTTCTTATTTTTGAGGCATGTTATCACTGAAATGAACAGAGCACAAATTAGGAGGACATTTCTGGTATTAAGCTCAATGCACGATAAGGAGTATGAACAAAAGGGAAATTTCCTAAAAAAGGCCTTGTAGCCTCCCCCTCATAAGTGTGGCACGCTTCACACTCATGAAAAGGGCTCTACTCGACGCGGCTCTCAGACATCCTAGGATACTCTAAACCTAGGGCTCTAATACCAAGTTTGTCACGACCCGAGTTTGCCCCTGGACGCTACATGGTACTTGGTTCCACAAGTGACCCCAAGCTAACCCATGATTTAACAACAAACTAGTAAACTAAATAATCATAGCAGAAGCTGAAAACATAACTGAAATATCTAATTTCTAAAATAATGAACGTCTAATAAAATACTAGAAACTTGTACAAATAGAGAAAAACAAGCTAAGAATTACTATGTCTGAAAGCCAACTACTAACTGATGAGTTGTTGGGAAAAGCCCCCAGCTAACTCTAAAGTCTGAAAGAGAAACTAAAAGAAACTAAAATGTAACCTTGTCCTCGAACAATGAGGACTCAAAAATATAGAGCTGTTGAAATCGTCTGCGAGGAGCTATTGACGCTGCTGCGACTGAGAACCTACACCTATATCATAATACAATACAACATAAAAATATGCATCAGTACTTTAAATATACTATGTATGCGAAATGTAAATAAAACAATAAGAGTACATAACTGAGCTGAGATGACATGAAATGACCAACTATAACCTGATGAATACTATCATATATCTGTCATAGTGTATGTACAAGCACTAACTGATAGTCATACACATGTCCTGAAATCTGAATAACTGAATTAAGCTGAAACAGAGACTGAGTTGTACTGATAAGAAATATTGTACTAAACTGTAGGAGAAATTATAACCGACATATGGTGAAGGCCCTTTATACCTTGCCAGAGTATAGTAGCTAAACTAGGTGATCACTGCCTGCTGTCCATTCGGACTAGAACCTATGGTGGAAATATAGTTCCGAGAACCTGGGTGCACTGAACCCCGGTCTGCTCGATGCTAAGTCCTACTCCCGCTGAAAGTCCTAACTATGACTGCTAGGGTGATAGCTCGAAATTGATGTCCCAAGACTTTTGTCAGGAGTACTTATTTGGAAGTACCCTAAGAGTCTAAAGGACCTGATAACTTGAAACGAGTGTTCTAAGACTGGTTAGACCTGCTTTGTCTGAAAGTTTCATAACCGTCTAA
This sequence comes from Datura stramonium, assembly GCA_018107945.1. NCBI lineage: Eukaryota > Viridiplantae > Streptophyta > Magnoliopsida > Solanales > Solanaceae > Datura > Datura stramonium. The sequence continues at coordinate 121,138 of JACEIK010003192.1, forward strand.
AGAACACATTGATGACTAATACTAAGGAGTGCTACTGAGCTCCTCAAGAACTGACTATAGTAAAACTGATCAGCTGACCTACTGAAAGATACTGAATTACTGAAAAATACTGAAGGGCTAATTACTGACTGAGACTGAACTAGCATTCAAACTGACTGTTAACTCACATGATAGTAATAACATGGAAATTTCAAGAACTAATAGAGTCAAGAGAAATTTTTACCGAGTCAATTATGTTAGGCCCAATTTACTATATTTATAGAAACTAGGATTAAAACAGTATTTTATGAAGAGAATAACAACATGCTTAATAAGTAGTAAACACTTGCAAGGATTCATCAGAACTACAATCTAAAAGAAATATTCATAATCTGACTGAAAGATAACCCTAGGTTTGATCTTTATGGCCAAAACTGATATAGATTCTTCGAAGAATTTTGGGGCACAAGGGAAGAATAATGCTCTTGTTGAATTTCCACGTACCTAGAGTAGAATTTCTTGAGAACAATTTAGAGAAATCTGAGGGGAAGACTGAAACCCTTGATCTTACTTTATATCTCCTATTTGAGTTTCCTACACTGCTAACTTGAGGGAATGTGATAAATAAGAGTAAATTATCTACTAAACCCCTAAATTCCTCTAGAAATAACCCTAAAATGACGTAGTTTAGGGTCTAGGAGCTTAGGAATTATGAAAAAACTCTACTAAAAATTTAGGAATTTGTATCCCGCCAGTCCTCACGAGGGACATCACGACTTATGAGGTACTGGACGAGTCGTGGGGTCCCAACCATTGCCAACGCTATAATTTCCTTTGAGCCAGGATACGAGATACTCCACGAGTCGTTAAGTAACATCACAACTTATGGCTGCCAATCGTGACCTAAGTTGGAAAAATATCATGCCAGTCACAACGAGGGACATCACGAGTCGTTACTCCACTTAACGACTCATTGTCACTTGTCGTAGTCAACACTAGAAATCCCATCTCGACTTTACTTGGCTGGACCATGATGGGATTCACGAGTTGTTGGTTGACTTCACGACTCGTGATAGCCCCTCATCGTTACCCCTTGACCACGATCTTCCACATGGCAAACTCCACTCCATGAGTCACTCCATAACTCATGGAATACATCATGGGTCACTAGATGAGTCGTCCTGTGACCTGGTGCACATTTTCCTAATTTCTCTGTTTCAAGCCCTAGTCTGATCTTAGAAACTTTTGGGGTGTTACAAAACTATAGAGAAAAAATATACTACAAAGTAGTCCCTTTTTTATATAATTGTAATCTAAAATAGTTTCTCAAATCTAGTGAAAATTTGAGGAAAAAAATATGTGGGAGTAGGTCAACATTTTTACTCCTGGTAGTGAAAAGTTTTTAGCGTAAAAATTCTTCTGTTGATTTATTATTTCACATTTTACTTCTTGCATAGTTGTTAATGAACCTGTTTCTTTAATACATAGGTGGAAGCATAAAATAACAAAATTAAAAGCTCCCCAAGATTTTATATATTATTATGCAATTCATCTTAGATTATAATATACGAAGTTGATCTAATCAAAACACATTATGTAATAAATGTGAAATTTACTAATAATATGTAGACTATAAACAAATGAAAGATTGAATATTTTCAAGTTACTTTGGATAAAAATATGTATATGAAAAGTTATCCAAGCATGATGAGATCACATGTCATTATAAATCAAAAGTTCATTGATATAAAAAGTCATGTCATAATAAATCGGATGTTTACTAAATATAAGTAGCACATATCATGGTAAATTTTAAATTTACTAGTACAAATAATTTTGTTAGTTGGCACGAACAATGTGAATATCGAGTGCTTGACATGTATTGAAGAACTAGAGGATTCTTCAAAAATTCTTTTGGGTTGCTTGTTCTCGTGATAATCTAATTATACCAACTAATCTTGAATTGATTCCCCTAAATCTTGGAACATATCAAAGGTGGATATAGGCCCATTAACATGCAACATAATGTCTTAAATAGAAGCTTCTATGAGATGGTCACATGTGCGTTTATTGTCAACCCACAGTTTGACATTTATAAAATTGCTTACTCATAATTATTGAGTTGAGATCACATTTAAAGATTATGTAATAAAAATAATTTATCTTGATAATGCTGATGAATATCCATGTTGGTTTAACGATAAGTGCCTCCGGTAAATAGCTAAATCATTGTTTATAAAAATAAAACTTTGTGTGTTGGGTTGCGATATGATATTTTCCATACAGAAGTACTTCATATGAATTAGACTAATAAATTATGATAATTTCTCCCCTCATTATTAGTTGACAGTCAAAAATCAATTATTTTTTATCTAATAGCTTTTGATGTGCATTATATCATTAATTAATTTTGCATAGCACACAAAGATGATTTCTCAAAATAAGATCATAATATTATTGAGATATTTTATTCTAAATTTTAATTCAAGATCTTATAGGTAGCATCAAATTAGTAATTGGTATCATAGCAGATTCTTTCAAAATAGGTTAACATCTTTAAAGACTATAGAAGTCTGCACCTCCAGGAGTTCAAGAACAACAATCAACCATAAGGTCACCATACTTCGATAGAGAATGTTATGTCTGGTGGAAAGTAAGGATGAACAAGAAATAAAGTCCCATGAATAAAGAAAAACAGCTCAACCTATAAAGCAGGTGACATGAGCAACTCAAATATACGTCATAAATGGGAAAATCATGCCCAATTTATAAGAAATTTCCTAGGAATAGAAATTAAGTAAAGAAGATGTTTGGTTGATAAAGAAAATAAAGAACAGGTCCTTAAAGGTAGAATAATTACCCGGAGTGTAGTTCAAGCAACTAGAAAGGCACTAGTAACCATAAAAGATCCTCAAATGATGAAGAAGAAGATAAAGTTGAGAAAGATGGCCAGTCCTTGAGGCTCAAATTAGAGTTTCAAATAGACCTGGCATTAATGGCTAAGTTTGATTCATGTAACACCCTGTGTGTTTAGAACAATTTTGTTAATAAATTTTGAATGTGCGAGCCTAGTTTGGTGGCTATATGTTGTAAGTCTAGGGAGGTCGGGGGTTAAGAGTGCGTTTGAGGTACGGGATGGTAGGCCAAAACTTGGAAGGCCTAGGATTTAGCCAGTGCGCGATGCGGCTGCTAAGCTCCATTAGAAGGGGCGCGACATGGCCTATTGCCTCTGTGTTGAGGCACACAACGCGGAGACCCCTACCTAGCCAGCCTCTATATATATAAGTTACTTGATCGGTTGTTACATATCCTATTTTATTTTCTTCATTCCCAAGTAGTGGAAAACCATTATCTCTGGAAATATCTCAAGTCCATGGCTATCTTGAAGCCTAATCAAAGGCCCAAATATAAATTCAAGTCTAGATGGCGGGTGTGTTGCGTGTGGTCGTGTGCTAGTATCATTTTTTCTTGTACTTTTTAGCAACTGTTTTGGTGGAAATATTGCGGTAAGCTTTCTTGTTAATTCATAGTTGTATAGTTTTATTATAGGATCCTTAGAATTGGTAGGATATTTGTTTGAGGTTTCTATAGTTAATTCTGTAGAAGGCATGTTGTTTGAGTTCCGTTGTGTTACTGTCTTGTTGGGATTTAGTTGTTGCATCTTGGAGGGCATTGGAAAGTCTTCTTAGGCTTGTTTTGGTGAGGGACCTAGCTTGGGTATTAGATTAATTGTTTTGCTCCATATAATATATTTTAAGGTTTCTTTAACCTTTTTTTCTGGGCATGATTCTGTTAACTTCATAGCTTGTCCCTAGTCGTGTTGTGACTGTATAACTGTGTATTTCACTCTTATCATGATCATTAGGCTGAGAAGTTGGTGGTGAAAGTTGGTTAAGTTGGATGAGCTCATTTTAGCTTTAGACTCATGTACCCGAGGGGTATGACGACGAGTCGAATAGTGTCGCGAAGGTGGAGTTGTAGTCATTGGTTAGGCATAGTGGACCTTATACATGTTGGATGCTTATGTTTTCTTATTGTATGCTTAGAGTGGTTATATATTTTTGAGTTGTGATTAATTTGAGGCCATATAAAGCTCTATGACGGTTTCTAAACCATGACGATTTTCTGCTAGACCGAGCCATGGCTTGTGAAGACCTATAGGTCTATGATTATTTTTGGCAAGGTCATAGTATTGATTTGAGATACCAGCAAGTCCATAATGGTTATTCCATCAAGGATGGGTTTGGATTGACATTACATATTAGATTGTGGTTGTCTTACATGTGTCGTTGTTTTGCTTATACCTTTGATTGCTTTAGAGTTGTACTCTTGACTTATTGCTTAGAATCCCAAACTTGGGTGTGGCTGGTTGGTTGTTTCTTTTTTATACATTGGTTGGTCATCTTTTTTATTATTGGGAATCTCTTGGATATGTTCTACACGATGGTTATTATTCTTGCTTGTGAATTGATAGAAACTCGTGTATTATGATTTCCTTCGGTTGGTAAATTGTAGTTTAACTAGTTCTATTAGGCTCTTGTCATATTTCTCGGTTCTTGTGCCTACCTTACATACTTAGTATATCTCCGTATTAATTTCCTAGTTAGGGAACTACGTTCATGCCTATAAGTGTTCACCGTCCAGTTGATTGCAACCCTCATAGCTAAATGGAGTTCCTAGAAGTTGGTAAGCTTCAACTCATCCAGAGTTACCTTTTTGTTCATCTTTTAGATTATGTACATATTGGGTCGGTCGGAGCCTTGTCCAAGTCAGTTTTTGACCTGTTAAAGTCTAAAAAGGATCATGAACATTTCCTACTAGGTTGTGGCTTGGTTGTAAGCCGGGATGGCTCCATTGTATATAATCATTGTTCAAATGCGGCCTTGTCAACCATATGTAGCTTTTTAGTTAGTTTAATTGTTATGTATTTGTCATTTTTAAGAGTGAGTTCTACTATTATGAGACCAGGCCTTGTTGGTTCTAGCTAGTTAAGGTTAGCTTGTGGCAAGGTATGCTCGATCAGGTGCAGTACAGGGTGCTAGTAATGCCCCCCAGGTTTGCAGTGCGAAAAATTTGATATCAAATCAGGTCACTTCCTAAGAAGTCTATGATCCATATCTATTAGAGTCTTGTTTATGTGTGTGTTGCACAACGTATTTATAAATAGGAGGCTACAGGACATTTAGGACTGTTACCCTTCTTTCTAGATCGATATTGTGAGATTGGTTTGATGTTATAGGAGTCAGGTCTAGGCTTATATTTGTCAAATTGTGCAAAGAATACCTATAACTCATAAAATAGCGGTCAGTCAATGACTTGATATAGCAGTGGGTGAAGGTAGCATCAGGGTACACCATATAGAGATAGGCCCATGTGAGGCCTAGGATGAGGCCACCACTCTACTACCAGATCATGTACATTCATCTATGAATGAACTGAGGATTGAGAATGTCCCAAGAGCTACAACACCTCCAGAGTTATCTACAGTCGCGGTAGACCAGGAGTTGAGGATTGTAGTACAATTATTAACAAGGATAGCAATAGGGTAGTCAGGAGCTGTGGCACTAGTAATTTGCAGGATTTGGAGAGCGGGCTGGAAGTTTTAAGACTCGAGAATTTATATCTTTGAATCCTCTAGATTTCTTGGGGACAAATGTGGATAAGGACGCGCAGGAGTTTGTTGACTAGCTATACCATATCTTTCGGGTTATGCATGTTACCCCGATTAAGGCTGCAGAGTTGGCAGCATTCATATTGTGATAGGTGGCGGTGTTATGTTATGAGAGTTAGTAATGCTTGAGAGGCTGAGAGGTGCCTCAAGTTAAGTGGGATGATTTTGCTGATGCATTTGTGGATCACTATATGCTTTTGAAAGTTTAAGATGCTAGGTCTAATCAGTTTCTACATTTGGAGTAAGAGGATATGAGCATGCAAGAGTATGGGCTCCAATTCGACTCACTGGCTCGATAGGCTCCTTCTTTTGTTAGTACTGTGCGGGCTAGGATACACCGATATATAAATAGGTTATTTTCGGAGTATGTGAAGCATTATAGAGTTTCTTTGATATAGGAGAGTGCAAATATAACACGGAACAGGAATTGGGTCAGAGTTTAGATGATCACTGGCTGCAACAGTCAGATTGAGAATGGATGGAAAAAGATTAGGGAAAAAGAATGAGCGCCACAGAATCTCAGAGCGAATTTCGAGGTAGCCCCAGGTCTCAACATTAGGGAGAGAATTCAGGATTCTCTATTCAATTAATACCAAGTGACAGACCCAATGTTAGCACTTCAGTTGGGTTAGGAGAAGACTCCCGAGTATCAAGATTCAAGTACTAGGGATGATTTGTGCCATACTATGATAGATGCAGTAAGAGGCACTATGGTGGGTGATGTTGGGCAGAACCTTATGCCCATTTGCCATATTTTTACCCATATTTTACCTTATTTTGAGTTCATAATCCTTATGAAATGTATGAATTTATGTTTTGTGTGTCTTGTGAGATAATGAATGTTTCTAGATTTTTTGAGCAGGAAACCAAGGAAAAAGGACCCAAAAATGACTTAAGGTGTGAAGAAAGAAGAGTTTACGAAAGTTGGCCTGGGGCTATGGCTGGTGTGGCGCGCCCAACACTTGTGTTTTAGAGAAAAATGCACCAAATTTGGTGCTATATATGGCATAGGATGTCAGGTTTCTTATCTTTGGAGATGAAAATTTGACTAACACCACCCCTCTTTACTCTCTCCTTAGAAAAATGCACCAAATTTGGTGCTATATATGGCATAGGATGTCGTTCTTATCTTTGGAGATGAAAATTTGACTAACACCTTGGCAAGATCGTATGGCGTGAGCCCTAGAAGCATTCTAGACTTAGGAAATTCTCCTAACATTTTGGGCTATGGATGAAGTGTGGTGCCGTAAAGGTCTTCAATCTTAGAAATTTGACTAATATTCTGCATACGGATGGAGTGCGGGGCACCGTGAGGTAAGTTTATAAGTGTAGAAATTCTGGTTAACTCCTGTTTGTTATGGCGGGAGTGGGGGCGCATGGATCCATTCTTCGATGAAATTTGACTAACTCGCTATGTATGGGACGGTGCGCCATACCCTGTGGATGAATTTTGGTCGAATTTTTAAGCCAATTACTTGAGGGCAAAAGCGTAATTTGAAGGCTCACCTATAAATATAATATATAGGGTATTTTTTAGCAGAGGGAATTCATTATATCATTCACCATTTTGTTTGATCGTAAAAGGTTGTAAACTCATTTTTGGAGGAGAGACAAGCTCGTACTTAGGTTTCTTCTTTTCTATCACATTTTGAATGATGATTATGTTCGTGTTTTTACGCTTTTGTATGAGTTGCTAAATGCCCCTTCTAGGATTTTGGCCATACTTGGATGGTTGATGCTTAATAGACTCGATTAATTAGTTTGATTCCTTTTCATTAAAGGTTGTTTATATTTACTTGTCTTAATTGCTTATTCACAAACTCGATCACCTTGTGAGTAAATCATGGCTTTGCTTGAATATGGGATATGGAACCAAAAGGATTAAAAGTAAATGTAAAATAGGAATTTGAATATCCTTTGGCCCGTTGGTTGAAGGTTAGAAGATGTTGTAAAGGATTGGATATAATTCCTTCAACCCCGTTTAGTTGATATACAAGTAGCTACAATCAAAGCTGTTTCATATTCCCAGACCATAGGGATATAGGAATTAGGGATTATGGAGATAATCCCTTTGTCAAGAGTGTCACCATCCGCTTCATACTTTGTCAAGAGTGTCAAGAGTGTCCGCTTTCACAACGTACGTCATACTTTTTCATACTTTGTCAAGAGTGTCACTTTGAGCGTTATCACCAATTCATACCTAGTATTACATCAAATTCTAACATACCTAAATCAATTGAACTAACTGAAGTTAGAGGATCACAAATCCATACATCACAATCTCTATTGAATCGCCTAGCTATAATAGATTCACCTATCAACGTAAATACAATAAATGGCTTCAACAAAAGCCTCGAGTCTACCCCATGTTTTCTAGTAACCAAATGGGGTAATGTAGGAAAAGGTAGAACAGAGTTTATCAATGCAAAAGCAAAGATTGAAAAGATAGTCAAGGTACCGTGGACGAGCATCGTGGGATGACTCTAGGTCTTGGTAACCCACTAATGCATAGAAACAGCTTTGATCATTGCCTAAATCCCTCATGCTCCGCCTCCAATTCTCACTTGGCCAGACCGGGAGTAGTTTGTAGGCTAGGGATTAGGGGATAGAAGCTGACCTGAAGATGCTACTAATCTTAGTCTAGTCCATCTCACCTTCATCTTTGACCGAACACTACCGCATAAAATAGCTAGCCTTCCACACTAGTAACATGTGTCTAAACCGCGATGATACGCCTAGAATGACTCATTAAAGCGCAGGTGTAGTGGAGGTCTCATCCGTCCCGAACACTCCTCGAATTAAAACCTAAGGACTAAAACTCTAGCCTAGTCCCAACTAAGCAAAGTATAGGCTGAGTGATCTGATTGGCTAGAGAATTGAGGTCTAGGATCACTATAGGGCTCTTTAAAAGATCAAACCATTATGGCCCACTTAAATCTCTGTATCTTTCTCTCGTGGGTGTCCCGAATATGGTGAGTCGATCCTTGTCTTCTAAGAAGTCCCCGCCTATGAGATCAAAAGGGGCACTACCGGGTCGAGCACTGCCCGGAGAATTAAGAAATAGGATCACTATGGGGATCTCTGAAAGATCTCACTGCTCTTGCCCTCTTAACCGGCTTCCTCCTCTCGCGGTCTCCTGAATATAGTGAATTAGATCCTCTGCTATCCGAACGCATGCCTATATCTAGAAAATATCAATACCCTCCTATAGGGCTACCACAAAAGACAATCTATGATCTAGTGGGGTCCAAGACCAGCTTACAAATTGATGCACTTTTGGCCCGCATAGTTTGTATAATATCAGGAGCATACTCAGCTAAGAATTATATTTTGTGACTAATACTCACTGACACTACACCCGTCCACCCGAGATTTAGAAATTGATCAAGTCATCCCTCTTGGACCTCATGAGGAAGGTAATGAACCAAGAATGCATATGAGAAATCCTCCCATTTAGTTGGATGCATTAGCTCCTCTCGGACTGTCTCCCAACCTCGATTCAAATGATGGATACATCACTAACTAAAGGTTGCCAATTTTATCAGCTTTATTACTGCGGGCATGCTTCACCCAAAACACTCCGTACAACCGACCTCAATGAAATCCAAGGGGCTCCCGTTAGGACTGACTTTATAAATACCGGAGGACTCAAAGTCAACAACTTTCGAGCCTTGGAACTTTTTGAACTACTACGTCTAGTACTTATTCTTTCCTCTAGCTACTTCTCATGAAAACTAACATCCATCACGCAATCGAACCACACTTTGGACATTCTATTCCTCTCAAACTCGGTGGAAGGATCATGTTCTATCTTCTTCAGGAACTACTAGAGTAGGTAGAGCTAGAGGTGCTAGGTTTCATGCAATAGTAGCTCCAACTAAAGCTAAAGAGATGAGAATATGCAATCATGTGTGACTCACTTTGAGCCTTCATTTCCCATCTCCCAGATCAATAGAGGGGCGACTAGTTCCTTCTATGGTATTAGTGCCTATCATTCCAAAAGCCATTTGCCTAGTCATGGGCATAGTCGAAAAGAAAAGCTTGATTTAAATTTCAAATATTATTATGACTCCACTCTATAACATGATCTATTAATGAAAGAAGTGAAATAGTCACAAATTCGTAGACTCGATTATAAGTGTAACACCTCCGACCTCAAAGCAACTTTTTGAAGGAAAAATAATGTAGGAATTATGTGTGCCCGGTACAGGAGTGATGGTGAAGCGGTGGATCGCCTCGCCTCGGGGTGCTATAAGATGGGCCACAATGCGATGGACCATCACTAGTGTTATCTTAGGTCCGGGACGACATGGCTAATGGTCCATCACGACCTCGACGGGGTGAGGTTGACAGTTAGCCGACCATTGATGGACCATCGTTTGGATTGTCATTAGGTGTTTCTAGACTTAGGGATTGACTCGTGACCTAATCTAACCGTCTGGAGGAGTGACTCACCGTCACTTTCACTCGTGAGAAGGAGGCTTTAACTTGGTCATGCTATTTAAGGGTGATGGTGGTTTTGACAGACCGTTGGGCGTATGACGGCCCTTCACCCATACGGTCAAATCGCCTAGTTATTCAGTTCTGCGCGATTCGTGGGTACTCTGTAGTCTTCTATACTTTTAACTCGGCTATACTATGTCACTTTTTAAGCTCGAAAAGAGTATTTTAAGGGGGTTTAACCTATTCTAATGCTTTAGACTCCATGCATGTAAAGTTTAGAAATTCCCTTCAAGATCGTTGAACTGGCCTCATTTCTTCACCAATTCTCTTGGGCTTCCAAGGATAGTTAGAGAATCCATCTACCCAAGTATGTAGGGCTATGAATGAGAATTTTCACTCATGCTCAAATTTCTCCTCAAATTCATGAATTGAAGTTCTAATTCAAGTATATGATCTTATAGGGTTTCAACCTAATTTTATGAAATTCTCTATGATATGTCTATGGGTCAATTTCCTCATGTTACAAAGTGTCTTGGAGATTTATGGACGATTTACACGCAAATTGATTATAAATTCATGATTTCAAGTTTTAGAAATGTTTCCCTATTATGCAAGTTTTATGAAAAGTTAAGTTTATGATTCATGATTTCATGTATGATGAGATATCTAAGAATGAACGCTTATAAATTACCCATGTATAAATCTATGATTTTGACTTATGAAGTCTACTTCGTATATGCATGATTTAAGATTTTAGGCATGCCTACACACTTAAGGATGTTTTCATGATTTAGCTTAATTTTATAAGATCAACTTACCATATGGTCTGGAGTCATTACCCCAATTGCTTATGGTATGTTTGGAGCCAGGACTCCTAAACGCTTAGATTTCTTACTATGCATGTAATTATGATTTCAAATTTTCATCAAAAATAACAGGAGTACTGATGTTTTTGGGAGTAGTGTCTAGCAATCGAGTAGGCTCGGGGTCTAGCAAACCCCGAGTCTCAAAACTATGCATCATTGTAGGCATATATACATTGGGACCTCCCTTGTGAGCTTCCCTTGCCCCCAAAGGGGCCTCACTTGATATTAATATCATGGTATCGCCCTTAGGCTGCAAGTTTCTTGGATGGCTCGCCAACTTAGTGTGATAGCTGAGGCATCATGCTCTATCATGAATAGTGTTAGCATGGACGAGTCTCCAATTGTTCCTCACGATTTCATTTATTCATGTTCATGACTTATGATATTATGTTTAATAAACAGTTTGACCCAATGACCGCCTTATGAGATTTTACTTATGATTTTAAATTTCTATGGCAAGTTATATGATTTTTATTTTTTTAACCTTGGGTCATTCTTATCTTAAATGATACTTAGCTTATGACTATATATTTCTAGATTCGTATTTCAGCATGTAGTCCTTACCTCATGATATAACATTTATATTTATATGCATGATTCCAGTTAACATTTACTAAGATGTTTTACTTACCTTACAAACTCGGTACATTCCAAGTATTGACCGCACACTTCTATGCTATATCATTTCATGATACAGTCCGAGCGATCAAACTCGGTTTTGCCATTAGCCTAGCTTTTCGCCGTAGCCCCGCTTCGCTCCCGTTGTTGGTGAGTCTTCATCACCCGAGGACATCCAGCTTGAGTGTTTGACTATGCTATTTCAGTTTTAATTTTAGCGAGCTAGTTGAGAGGTGTTTTCCCATCATTCATTAGAAAGTTTAGAGGCTCATTAGACATTATATAGACTTTCGCATTTATCGAGTGTTGACTCCATTTATGATCATTATGTTGGTCTTACTTCGCTATTCATGTTAAAATTATACTCCGCTTTGATGTGTTCTCTTTAGTTGTTATGTTCATGGCATATATCAACTTGGAGCTATTCAGAGTTCTAGGTTCGTGTCTCTGGCCTAGGTTCCTAGTCTGGGCCGTGACAATAAGTATGGTGCACAACAAACCCATAAGCAAGAACCTACTAGACACTAGCTTGTGGACTCCTAGGACTTGACGTTATTCAAATATCAAGTTTGTAACGCCTCACCGGGAAGGTGTAACTAGCACCCGTTGCTTACTAGACCGATCACGCCAAAGAGCATTCTAAGTAAGAGAAATGGTTTTGGCCTATAAGGACATCATGTAATACTTCTAAACGAGAGTTAACTCTAGACCGACAAGGTCACAATACACACGGGGTACAGAGTAAGAAGCTGGGAAAGGACACCATACACTCGACAAAAAGACAATAAGTGGATAAGGCAACAACCGAATATAAACACACACATATATATATAAAGGTCCGCAAAGTCCATAAACAAAAGCTAAATACAACTCACATAGAATGCATGTCCATAAAGCCTCTAAGAGTATCGGGGCAGAATCATGGTCCGGAAAGAATCCTCACCTTACCCATCCACTATATACAAATACTAGATATGTAAAACTAGGAAACTAACCAACAACTCCGAAAAGAAGTGACTATACCAACCAAAAGTCAAACCTGGCATCTCTACTGTAGAGGTTGATTTAGTCCTCTATCTGCTTTCTACAAAGACGAATATAGCATCCATAGGCAAAAGAACGTCAATACGAATAATATATGTTGGTATGTAAGGATGGAAAGTAATAAACATGATAGCAACTAGAATAGAGGATCAGAGAGAGATACAACCTAAAACACAATCACGTGCAACTCAACTATGTATGCTCACATATGCATGTACTGCATCACCAAGCTCAACGACAATAATATAACAAGATAATAACCACTGAACCAAGAATAATCCGCTTAATCAAAAATGAGGCTCCGATTATAAGTAATAACGGTAGCCACATAAGGCCCATAACTTGCCCAAACTAAACTAGATTTGGTGGTAAAGATCCATAATTCCATGTCATAAAACTCATACAAACTCATGAACTTCGAGAATCCCCAACTTGAATATGAATCACTACCCACTTAGATAAGAATTGAAGAATTTCTTTTTTGATAATGAAATGTTAATCATTCTTTGGTATAGACTTCATAAGCTTGAACAAGATTTTAAACTCTCGTGATTAGAGACAACAAAACTTTCACAACTATCTTTTAGAATGACTTGCATGAAGGTATGAAACTTTGTGCTCGAATAGTGTTTCTTTTCGTCCAAATTCTTGGTAGGAAATACAAGCTCTAACTAATTCAATTTTACCTAGATAAGGCGACTCACATAATAAGAGTAACTCAATTCAACAAGTGAACAGAATTTACAACATTATGAGTTTCTCAAGGAACAATAACATAAGAATAAAGGTTCTTGTATGTAGCAAGATTTTAAGTCATAGATGTAGAAAGGGTAACAACACCTTACTTAGAATTGATATTGACAAGGGTAGAACTATGAAAATAGTTACCACAACATGAGTCAACAATAGGCAATGAAGATTAGGATTCATGTGACCTGAAATGATGGATTATGCCTTTACATACCTTATTTATTTAATAGAAAAGAAAGAACACAATATCAAGATTTGGGAGAAGAAGTTGCCAAAATCTTCTAAGCTAGATATCGATTTTTCTTGAAACCCGGGAGGAGAAAGCTAGAGATCAAGAGTGCAAGCTTGCATGCAAACATATTTCATGGAATTAAGCTTAGAAGAGACATACCTAATGTTTGGAAGATCTTAGAGAAGGAGAGAAAGTTGTTCTATCAACTTAGAGATGAAGAAAATGTGGAAAATATCAGGTGTATCATTTATATATATGTGGAGAAAAATCAAACTTTAAATGCATGAACACTCATGGATGGACTCGTATGATTGATCTACTAGTAAGTCCAATCATAAACCAAGATCAAGAGACACTCTCCTGGGCTTATGGTCGTAGATATGAACCATAAAATAAATTTACCATTCATAGAATATATCACATATTGAATTGGGAAAGATACATCTCTCTCAAGGTTCACTTACTAGAGGTAAGGTACAAATCATAAATTAAAAAAAAAAAAAGTTTGGTCCGTAAGCCGCTTCATATCCTTTATCTAGTAACTCTAACATCTTGAACGCTCGTAGAATTACTTTATGAACCATAGATTATTTCCATGTTGGTTCTCGCCTCTTAGCAATGCTTCCTTTCTTGAAGTTTCATCCTCGGGGCAAAAGTACGGTTAATAAAAATTTTTCATGGTACATAGATGGATCTCATAGCCTTAAATACAATAGCTTAGAAAAATGAGATTATCATTCATACCATGACTTATGCTTCGTAAATGCATCTCGTGGTCGAGATTTCACCATAAACTTGAAGCTCAAAACACAAGGACACAAGCCTTACTTTGACATATGATTTGTGCAATCCATCTACAATTCATATGTTGTTTTCTAGGTCTATCCAAAGGATTCTAGAACACTTGGCCTCCACTTACGGTTTTACGCCGTAGACCGATCTACGACTCATATGCCATCTAGGACTCCTATATAGTATATTTTCGAATTTCGACTTCCACTATTTCAAACTGAGGTATTTATACACTTGACCTTTGGCTTCATATAACATAATAACTTTGTATATTATATAGGTTATGTACTGAGTTCGGGAGTTCCATTCAAAGGTACGAGGTTTCACAAGGTTGTATTGTCACGACACCAACAAACCAATGGCACCTTCTAAATTCATTCTCTATCCCTTCTTGATCAATATTATTCCTATTATACATCCAATCATGATATTTCATCTACAAAAAACAAAAATTTGAATTTGTTAAAAACTAAATTAAGTAACAATTCAACATTTACTAATATTGTTAAATTCCAAATTTAACACTTAATTTGGTTCAAGTTTCTACTTAAGACTTATCTTTTTCCAAGGATTAAAGTTCAAACTCAAGTAATTAATTTAAATCTAAGTTCAAAGTTTGATTCTATGTTCAATTAATTCAATTCTAAGTTCAAAGTTCAACTCTTTGTGCGAATCTCAATTCAAAGTTCTACACAATAACATTGTAACTAATCAAATTTCAAAATAATAACTTAATTAATCAATTCATGTCCATTTGAGGTTCAAATTCTATTCATAAAGTTCAACAACAAAGAATTCAAATTAAGTATATATACATAGAGATCAAATTCCATTCATAAGTATATATAGCTTATCTAACTAAACTCTAATATAAAATACCTTAAAAACTAACATTGAACAAGCATATAAAATCAACCAAATTAAAATTATACATTGTAAAACAACTAGTACACATAACTAAAGGATTGAAAACAATAAAAAGAAGAAAAAAACTCAAATGGAGGTTTTCTGGCAAGGTAGTAACTGGGTGGGACGTCGCCGCGAGATTGAGAAAATGGCAACACGGCCGGGAAAGGTGCGGGACGACGAGCAAAGGTTGGGAACTAGCTTTAGCGGTATTCCGTGAGATTTAGTCGTGAAGAGGCGAGAGAGGAGAAGGGAGAGAGATACAGATCGAGAGAAGAGTGTGTAGGAAAATGCTATCTCGTTTCACGCTATGATATTTTATTAAAAATCGATCTCACGATATCGGTACGAAGGCAATAATTTTTAAAATAATTTGACTAAAATATCGTCCTCATGAGTGTCGATATATGTAAATAAAATTTATTTAAAAGTATTAGATTTTTCAACCTTTGAGGTTGCAATTCTTATTTTTTACAAAAATTTTTAAACGAACTCACGAGGTTGTTGTATTTTTTTCAAAATTTATTTTTGGCCTCATGAGATCAATATTAGCGTTTCAAATATTCTTATTAATTGTCCGATCTCACAAGGTCGGTTTCTTTAAAAATAAATTGAAAAACAAACAAGAGGAGAAAACCGATCTCATGAGTTTGCTTTTTTCCACTTATTTTTTAGATAGATTTTTTAAGGTTGCTTTGGACAGTTTCTTTAGTAGCGTATGTATCATATTTTCAAAAATATATTTATATTTGAAATATTTTATAAAATATATGAATATATTACGCTTCAATCTTTTAACTCTAAATTTAAATTTTTTTAAATAAAATAAATAATATTGCCAAATGCCCAAAAACGAAAGTGAGCAAAATTTTAGAAATATTATTGTATTACTATTTGTTCATAGTCAGATCTTGCTGATTCTTTTATATTATTATTTTAATTTACATAAATAAAGCTGTGAGTTAGAGTGATGCATATATGTTAACGACTAACGGGGAGTTTATCTTATCCTACGGCGTTTCATTCTCCTCTTCTTTCCCCCTACTCAATCGGATTAATTACTTCATAAATTGCGTTAATGAATATTTTCTTTAATTAAAAGTTTAGGACAGTAGTAGAAGGAAATAAGATTTTTTATTATATTATAATTTGATAATAAAATAATTTTTTAGATTTTTTATGTGTAAAAATAAATATTAAAAATTATAAAAATTTATAAAAATTTAAAAGTTATTTCTCTCAAATAATAGTAATCTTTTATCGATTCCAGAAAATGAACTTCTTTGTTGGATGTGGACCAAAAAGCTGACTTAATTTTGAGATAGGTATGAATTAACTAGATTTTTCCCCATGTAGTAACAGCTGCTCACAGCAGTAAGTCAAAACATGAACCAATTTATCCGTAGTAGTCAATTGACATTTTATTAATCGAAATGCTATATTTTTTTTATTTTAAAATAATTAATAAGTTTTATTTTAAAAAATAACAAAATAAAATCAAATAATTAAATTAAATTAATTTAATACTTAAATATTCAAAGACTATATAAAAATACTATAAGTTACAATTTTCTCATATCAATAGATGAAAAGATATGTATTAAAATATTGATAGAAGTTCATATCATTTGACTCTCTAAAAGGATACTATGACAAATATTTTAGAACACGGGGAGTATCACATTGATACGATAAAAAGTGTTCTAATTAATATATATATCATTATAAATACACTATATTGTGGAGGTCAATTGATAAAAACCTATAACTCTTTGAAAAAAATTATAATCTGGCAAATAGCTTGCAAGTAATTTAAGGCATAACTTACAATTCAAGCAACAACTTGCAAATAATCTAAACGCACTAGGAAGCGTTTCTATTACTCCACATGTTTTAAACCTTGCCATGCTAACAATATTGATCCTATTGTATGCATTGCTTGACTAAGCATCCGTTTGGATTAAGTAAATTCTAAGTAGTTTTAAGTTTTAAGTGTCAGTGAAAATACGCTAGTGGTAAAACTTAATTTATATTGATAAAAAATAATTATTTATGATTAAAAAGTTAACAATTAATCAAACAATGATTAAGACAATATATGTCAAAAACAATAAGTTGAACAACCTCAATTTCTTACTTTTTCCATAAAAGTAATTAGCTTAAAGTTATTCTCGAATTTCACCAAAACAAGCTTCAAACAATCGAAAAGAGTTTAAGTGCTGAATTTTAAGCCTATCCAAACGGGTTCCAACAATGGTTTTATGTCCATCGTAACTTAGATAATATTTTATAGGCTTTTTGTGACTAATTTAGTATTTTAGCAAAATGTTCTCCACATTATTATGTATGTTCCGATTTACTCCCGAAGTAATAATATCTGAAGAGGTTCTTGTTAATGACGACTCTGATGTGTTTAAAGACACATTCAATGTATTATATAAAAATACCCCGAAAGCCTTAAGATCAAATCTGAGGGTTGAAATGGAGAAAACGAAATTTTTCGCAGCCAGGTCACAGATCAGCCGTCCGTGACTGCGGCACTTCACGAGTCGTTAAGTAACTAGTGAGGTAGGAAGGAGTTGCTCCAATATTTTGGTTTCCGGGTCACTCATGAGACAAGCCACGACTGCGGTCAGCAACGAAAGGTTGGTCACTTGTGGTCGAAGTTGGTGTATGAAGGTGAAAAATTTTGCCGTTGCTCGTCATGACTGTCATCGCGAGGTCATTGGATACACCACGAGTCATGGTGTCCCCTTGTGGTGACCTTCAAAGGTATGAATTCCAGTGTTGGCAACGACAAAGTGTGCCACGAGTCGTCCCCTCGACAACGATTCGTCCAACCCTCGTTGGGACCGGCTTGCAGGGTATTTTTCACGAAATTGGCTAAGGGGTTTTCCATAATTCCTCAAGCTCCAAAGACCTAAATTCACGTCGTTTCTAAGATCATAAAAGTGTGTTTTAAGATTGTTTAGCTCATTCTAAACTTGTCTCTCTCCATGCATGCAATCCTAGAAGTTTCTAAGGGTGATCAAGTCTAATAGTTCATCAATTCTTCTTCAAATTCCTTTGGGCATTCAAGGAAGAGTGTAAGATCAACTTTTTCAGGTATATGAGGCTATGAATGAGAGTCTCTTTCACTCTCATGCTCTAATTTCCTCTCAATTCCGTGGATTTCACCTAGATTCAAGTTTCATGATCTTATGGGGGTTTATCCCAATCCTTGTAAAATTCTCTATGAACTATCTATCGGTCAATTTCTTTCATGTATCAAATTATATTTTAAAAAAACATCTAAACCAAACTACAAGTATGAAAACTAAAATAAATCAAAATTTTATATTAAATTTTAATTAATATTTAAATATACAATTTGAAGTTTTTAAGTTTTTAAATTTCTGAATTTTAAATTTCTTGCTTTTTTTAATTTTATGAATTATGCTTTATGATTTATGAATTATTTCTCTCAAGTACTCATCATGGATTTATAAATGCCAAGTATTTAAATATTTTACAAGTATGCATGGATTTTATGATGTATGGATTTATGACTCTGGCCGACTCACGGTCCTTATTCATGGAAACCATGTATTTCAAGTATGATCAAGTATGTTATGTTGTAATTAGCCATTAACTTCATGAATGATGAATGATTATGATATGGGCCTCATGTGCATGTTGAGAGCAATGTCTAGCACCGAGTAGACCCGACGCTCAAGTAAACCCCGTGTCCTTTAACCGCGTGTCATGTAGGTATATATATGTACAAATGATAATGGTTTTGGATCCCCGTGATATCACATAATGCACGTCCCATGCCTCGGAAAGCGTGGGATGGCTTCCGCCACTTGAGCAAGATAGTTGGGGCATATGTAAGTTCTACCATGATGGTTCCAGTTATCACGAGCTCCCTCCTGTTCCTCATGATTTATGCATGGTTATAATTATATTACTTTGTCTCAAGCTATGTTTCATAATATTTTTCTCTTAGGACTATGATTAATGATTTGGTTTTATAATGGTTTGGAAAATCTTAAGCCCTTATGCTTACATTATGATATTTTCTTTATGATCATGTTGTCCTACTCTTATGTATTTTTAGTTTTTTGTTTCTACCTACCTTGCATACTTAGTACATTCCAAGTATTGACCATATACTCTATTGTTGTATCATTTCATGATACATGCTCTGACATTCAGTCAAATTTCCGTTGTTAGCCTCGATCCTGAGTTTGCATCCCCGGCTAGTATTGGTGATTCTCATTCTTCAAGGACCATTTTATCAAATTATGTTCGCATTTTCGCCTTCCGCCTTTAGTGAGTTAGTTGGGGACTTGTCCCATCAACTCGGCCAAGCAGGTAGAGACTTTTCTGTACTTTGTATGTATTTAGCTTCGTAATTGCATTATGTATTCGATGTTCGATGTTACCATATTTTCGTACTCCGCTATTATGCATGTTAAAATTATTCTTATTTATATTGAGTTTAGATATCATATTTATGTCATGGGCTGACTTGGAGCCTCGTGGTTTTTTTATCCCGTGTCTCGATTCTAGCCTATTCGGGTCGTGATACAAACTTGGTATCGAGCATTAAACTTTTGAAGTGTCCTAGGAGTTTGAAGGCCGCGTTAAGTAGAGTCCTTTTCATGGGTATAAAGCATGCCACACTTATGACTCGAGAGGCTACAAAACGCTTAGGAAATTTTTTCCTTCTTTAATGATCTATGTCATGCGATGAAATGTCTTTTCTATTCTTCTAACTCGTAAGAGTATGCATTTGAAGAATCATGCATCCTCGAGTTAATGGTTAAGGAATAGAAACGGAAATGGTCATGAGAATGGTAATGGAATGGGCACCAAAGAGCCCTGCAAGAGCCCCTGAGGATCATATGCCCGAAGGTGGCCTATGCGTAGTTTAGGATGCCATTCGATGCTTGCTCGTGCTTTGACTCTGCCAACCAACAAGTGGTGTCGCATGTTCCTCAGAATGGAAATGCTGGGTGGGCGGCGAGAGTAAGAGATTTTCTAATGATGAACTCCGAGTTTCTCGATCGAAGTGCACGAGGATCCGCATGGGAGTTTATTGATGATACTCGAAGATCACCGGATCATGAGGGTGACCGGGGAGGAGTGCGGCACTTGTATTTCTGTATCACCAGAAGGGGCTACTCATATCCGGGTTCAGGCAATGGAAGGTTAGCAGGACAACCCTGGAGCAGCTCCATATGGGTTGGGAGGAGTTCCATACTCGCATTTCTAGACTGGCACTCTTTCCCCGTGAGATGAGAAGATTAAAGAAGCCGAGTTTGTGAACCTAAGGCATGGTAATATGACAAGCCTAGGAGTACTCTTTGGAGTTCACTGCTTGTCTAAACATGCACTGTGAGCTAGTAGCTTTTCGTAGAGCTCAGTGAACAGTTTGTGCACGTGAGTAGCCGACTACCCGTCAAGAAGTGCAGGACCACCATGCTTAATCAGGACATTGACTTTCATTGATTGGTTTTGTACTCCCAAAAGACGTGGAGGCGGTGCATTTGAGAGAGAGGGACGCTAAGAGAGCTAGGACAGATAATTATAGGTTCTCTCACCGAAGACGGAGCCTGACATTGCTAGCAGCCTCATCAAAGGTCATTAGCTCCAACAGCCATCATCGGCTAGTGCCCCATCAAGACCGCGTGAGGTGATCATAGGAGCATAACCTCGCCGAGAGGCCAAAGGAGTACGTGCATAGAGCATACCTTTTCGCCCGCGAAATTGTGGCAAGAGTCATATGGGAGAGTGCTTGATGGGACTGACATCTATTTTGGGTGTGGTAAACCGCCACATGCACGGAGCGCCTTGGCTAGACAAGGTGATAGTAGAGGTCGTGCTCAAAGCTACCGGGCCGGGGTGAGCGTACCCCAGCCAAGAAAGGAGTCCACTAGTTCGTGGTGGTGGATAGTGCCATAGGTTTTACACCTCGCATCCCGACAAGAGCAGGAGACTTCACCAGATGTGGTCACCGATATGTTACGAGTATTCCACTTGATGTATATGCATTGTTAGATCTGCAGGCTACTTTATATTTTGTGATTCCCTATGTTGCTAGCGCTTTAGAGTCAATTCGAAAAATTTGTCGAACCTTTCTCGCCTCTAGTCCGCCCAAGTGATTCATTTATAGCTTGACGGGTATATAGAAACCGCCCTAATACAAATTTTTGTGAAAGTCACCCAGCGTATTTAGTAGGCTAGCCATGACAGAGTTTTTATGTTATCTTTGGCATGGATTGGCTACATGCATGTTAAGGTTCGCAAATTGTGGTGAACCCATGTGGTGGAGTTCCTTGGTCATGAGCCATTCTGTAGCGTGAAAGGTAGTTCAAGTGTGCCTGTAGGTCACTTCATTTCCTACCTTAAGGCTAGAAATATGATTTATAAGGGTTGTGTGTACCATCTAGTTAGGGTTAAGGATGTTACATCCAAAATCCCGACTATCCGCCCGCTCCCATAGTGTGAGACTATCCATGTGTGTTTCCAGATGATTTATCGAATTCCTCCCGAAGGGGAGATCGATTTTGGTATTGACCTTTCTTCCCAATACACAACCTATATCTATTCCTCCTGCGTAATGGCCTGCACTTGAGCTAAAGGAGTTGAATGATTAGTTGAAGGATCCGTTAAATAAGGGTTTCATCGCACCAAGCAAATCCACGTGTGCACTAGCCTTCATCCGAAAGAAGGATGATTCCCTTCGGATGTGCATTGACTATCAACAACTAAACAAGGTTACCATCAAGAAAAAGTATCCCTCCCGTGGATCAATGATTTGTTTGAACAAAATTTAGGTGCTAAGTGTTTCTCAAAGATTGACCTCAGATTCGGACACCATCAACTCGGGAAACCGGAGTGACATTCCTAAGACACCCTTCGTGACTCCTAAGATGGTCACTATGAGCTCAGAATTTATGTCTTTTGGACTAACGAATGCTCTTTTGCAAACACCTTTATGGATTTGATGAACAAGGTGTTCAAGACATATTTGAATATGTTCGTGATTTGGTTCATAGATGATATTCTCATATACTCTCGGAGCGAGGAGGAGCATGCCATTCATTTGAGGGTGTCGCTGCGTGACTCAAGGATCATCAATTGTATGCTAAGTTCAACAAATCAAGCAACCGCATTGGACTATATATACACTTTATCTTTGGAAGTTTTTAATATAAGTTGTTTACATATGAACGCATATGAAATAATAATTTTTAATTGTACAGATCAAGATCACAAGATCTTTTATACATAATTATTTTTATTAAAAATTTCATCAATTAAGGAAAATTTGATCATTAACTTATCGATGTAAGATAAAATTAATGATGGAATCGATTGCTAAAAGTGCTTATAATAATCAAGTATACTTAATATTCATAGTTTCCTAACAATCAAAATGATAAATAACTAAGAGAAATTTTGATCACAAAAAAAAGTATAACAACAGAATTTGGGATTATCGCTAATGATTTCTTAACGATAGGACTAGAATTCGATCGTGTACTTTTAACATTAGATTCATTAACGAAGGGCGATGACTAATTATTTTAGATCATATACGATCTATAAATTCCACTGATTTGGACTTTTAGTGACAAAACTTCTTTCAAGCAAAAGCCATTTGTCACGTTCCGAGAGTACATTCGAATCGTAGACACGGGACAAGGAGCCCCGAGGGACCCCAATCAACCCATGGCGTGAGCATATAACTAAACTATTCACGTATGCTTAAGGATTAGCTTAATAGTCATGAACTAAATAAAACTGCGATATGAAATATAAGAAACAACAAGAGCATGATCCAAGAATAAATAGTTGAATACTACAATTAGTATGAAAGCCTCTAATCATTAAAAGACGGTCAAGGGAAAAGACCCTGCACTCTAACCCCCACATACTAAAAACCAAAAAAGACGTAAAAGACCTCAACATGAAACCCTCGAACCATGAGGACTTACCATTGCAAATTGAGAGAAGAATTGAGAGAAAGCTAAGAGCGATGTTGAATCAAGGGACGGATCTCCGTATCATAAAATGATACAAAGTAGAAAAAATGCGAGTCAAGACTTTTGGAATGTACTAAGTATGCGAGGTATGAAAGAAAATACTTAAAACATAAAATTTATAGGAGTGGGGACATCATGATCATAAAGACGAAATCATAATATCATTTAGGTTCTCAAGATTTCCAAAATATTCATAAACTCCGTCATAGTCATAATCATGAGAGAAAAACATTTAATAAAACATAACTTGAGCCACAAGAACATAATCATACATTCATTAAAATAATGAGGAATAGTGGAAGAATATCTTAACCGACATACTTCCTATATGAGTATACATGAACCCGACTGTAGTTTAGTCGGGAGGCCGTTCATACCTTTGCAAAGGGTATGAACCATGAAAGGCGTGATATCATTCGTGAAGGCCCCATAGGGCAAAAGGGACAAACCACGAGGAGGACCCAAACATAAATCTACGGCACGTAGTTCCTCGAGGACTCGGGCGAACCTAGGCCCCGAACCTACTCTGTTAAGTACTACTCCCAAAACATGCAACGTGCCAGTAGAAATTATACATGACATGCGGAAGTAGTTAAATTGGTGGATAATCATCAACATGCTTAAGCATTCATAATACTAGCCATGGAATTGGGCCCGTGGATCGGCCAAAATCATAGTTCATAAATACAAGTACATGTGGGTATTGCCCATAATTTCAATCATACTTTGAAATTCTTAAATTTATAGGAAGCACTATCATAATAACATGAGTAATTGAAAATATTCTTGAAATTCAAAAGTTCATATCATGCTTGAGAAGTCACCATAACCATGAATTTCACTAAAACCCCATGATTTGGGCACATGAGCTTTTGGGGATTAAATCATCAAATATTGAATAAAATAAGTGAAAACAGCCCACTAATTCGAAACCCATTATTTTAGACATGCTCATATCGATTTTTGAGGAAACATCCATTTGGGTTATGACCCATCAAGAATCGTGAATTTAAACATAGAATTAGGGAGAAATTGGACATGGGTAGGGATTAAACCACCCATTCAAAACCCCACATACCCGGAATTACTTGTCTCTAACTCCCTGAAAAGACCTAGATGGAAACTTGGAGAATTTGAATAAGAACACTTGAATCCCTTTCCTTCCTCTCTACTAGATGCATCAACTGAGGTTTATCATGAATGATTTCCCCATAAAGACCCCGGCCCCGAATCTCAAAATCATGTAATTTAGGGTTTAGGAGTTTAGGAATTTATGAGAAGGCCCTTACTACCCGTTAAGAAATAATTGCTGGGTGACCCTAATCCAGACCCGACGACACATTAATAGATGGGCAACGACTCATCGTGGTCGCCCGTCAAGTACACCGGATAATGTAGTCACCAAGCCAGAATCGGTAACTCACGACTCTTCACAAGACTACGAGTCGTGGTCACCACAAGTACAATCGCTTCATCCTTAATAATTTCCACAAGCTTGATCATGACCCACCTCACAAGCCGCTCGGACCGCCATGACTCGTGGGGTCCCATCCGTTAGGGTGCAATCGTCAGCCCTGTAACCTCAATCTCACCCTCATCTGAGACCTAACGACTGGTGTGGTAGCCGGGCCACAAGTCGCTCCCATGCTTGTGGGGACCCCAACTCCTTAGCCCATTCCAGCCTCCCACGAGCCACCCGACGACTGCAGGCCTCCTCACAAGCTCCTCTAGTGACCAAACTCGCACCGTCGCAATATTTTTCCAAATTTTCCCGTTTGACTCTTGGCCCGATCCTTGGGTTCCCGAGGTATAACACCATTATTCTTGTAGTGAGAAGTGATAATATTTTTATAGGCTTGTTATAGTTACAACTAAAAGTATGTTACAAAAATTCTCTATGTCATATGCCGCCACCACCCGAGTCTACATACACTTAGATGCGATACCCGCACTTAGGACCGGGTGACCCCAAGATAAACCATGGCATAGAATACTACTAAAACTATGAATACTGAATGAAATCCATAAGCGGAATCTTTGAAGACATAAATAATTAAAATACTTTAATGAACATCTAATAAGATATCAATTACTAACTCGTCTCAAAGCCATCTAAGAACTGGCGAGTTGCTGGGACAAGCCACCAATAATCCTAAGGTCCAAACTAAAATAACAAAATAGAAAACTTAAAGTGAAACTTCAAAATTTTCGCAAATGAGGACTCACCATTGCACTCGTTGATTGTCGCCTGAGAAGGACTACCGACGATGCCGAGACTGAACTCCGTGCCTATATTTATAAGACAATACAAAGATAGAGTATGCATTAGTACTTTAAATGTACTAAGTGTAATTCGAATGAAGTAAATATAGAGATACCGAAAAATTTGTAATCTAAACTAACAAAACATGCAATGCCCATAATCGAAATTATAAATACCGAAAGCACCGAAAAGCTAATAATATTGTAAGTACTAACAATTATCTAAAGGTCAAACACATTTGAATTCTGGAGTAATGAACTGAGCCGAGACTGAGACTACACGGAATGAGTTATACTCGTAGTAAACTATGGGAGGAACTATAACCGACATATAACCACTTGAACTAGACGTGGAGTTCGATGTATACCCCGTTTTGGAGAAGGCCTACTATACCTTTCAGGTATAGTAGCCGAGCCGGGTGATCGCAAAGGTTCTCGCATTAAAGCTAATAACCTATGGTGGCAACATAGTTCGGGGAACCTCGGGGTGTGTCAACCCGGCTCCGCCTCTAAGTGCTAAGTTTTACCTTACCGGAAATCCTAATTATGTCTAGCTAGGTTGATAGCTCGACCGGTGTCCCCAAGATTCTATGTCGTGACTACTTGTCCGGGAAGTGTCTGAGAGTCTAAGGACTAATGTAACTATGTTCCAAGACTCATCAGCCGCTTATCCGAGCATCAGAATCTGCCTAAGGAACAACTAACAAACTAATAACCGGTACTACTAAGGTTACTCGAGCTCCTCAAGAGTAAAGTAGTCAAAATGATTAGCCACATTTCAGAGTAGAACATTGAGTGAACTCGAGTGTTGATCGATACTCTAAGACTCGGGGTAAGTCAAGGACTAACTTCTAATCATTCATCTCGTACTAACATTGTAATTTAAAAGGAACTACCTGCCAACAACATTCATGTCTAAATTCTCAATTATGCAAGTCCCACTCAAATCACATTTGGAGATTAGGGATAAAATACATATTGTATGAAATGGAATACCAAGAATGAATTACAACTGATAATAACCTAGAAAAACTCAATAATTATAAATAAAGTGAATCTATAAGCTATCTCGAAGGAAAATCCTAGTTTCAAAATTCTAAGGCTTGAACTAAGGAGATTTCTCAAAGAATTGGGACAACAAGGGTAAAAGAAATTCCCTTGTTGAAACCCCACATACTTGAAGAAGAATACCTAAGAAATTCCTTGAGAATCCGAGAGAAAGTTGAATGCCTTAGCTCTTGCTGTGAAAGGTATATGATTTCTTCGTAATGTTTCTGAGAGATTTCTGTGAGAAGTGAGGAGAAGGACTGACTAAATCCATTTAACCCCTAATAACTTATCCCAAAATGATGTAGTTTAGGAAACCAAAATAATCTCAAAGTTACAAAAATGTCCCTTTGGCAATCAAGCTTGGGAGATCTATCCGTCTGTGTCCAACGTCACACAATGAGTCGCTGGGTTGACACCACGACTCATTGGAACTAGTCGTTGGTCCTGGGTCAAAAATTTCCCTCTTCTAGACCCTCACAACGGAGGACACAACGACTCGTTGGTTAAACCAATGGGTCGTTATCACCACTGCTCTAGCCACCGGAATTCCTAAAGGGTTTCTAGAGTTGACCCATGGATTGAAGCAACGAGTCGTTGAGTGGAATAACAAACGTAGTTTCCACTCATTGACACTGGAAAGGATTTCTCACCTTCCTCGATGCTTCCAATGGCTCAATAGGATGGATCGCTGGTTTCTTCCATGACTCATTACCGGCTCGTTATGAAAGTTTTAAACCTGGTTATGAATTAAGTAACAACGAGTGGCAGGATGACTCATTACTCCTGACAACAAGTCATTCCATTTCAGTTGGATCCCCAAAAACTAGCAGGCTGATAATCTGGCCGTGACGACAACTCGTTGTTGCTGACAACCCGCTCATTGTCCGAGCCATTCGAGACAAAGTTTCGGCTTCTCCGGATTTTTCGTGGCTAAGTCTGGTTTTGGTCTACGAACCTTGGGGTATTACATGCATACCTCGATTTTCTCCCAAAGTAGCAATATTCAAAAGAGGTTTCATACTATCATGTTTTAATATGATTAAGAAACCTATAGATGATTATGTTCTATTAACAAAGAATGAGAGCTTTTGGCTAAATGTTATAATTATAGATCTACTACAGATCCAGTCCCCGATGTGAATGTGACAATACTTGTAAATATTAAAAGTTTACTCCCGAAGTAGTAAAATTTGAAATTTAATCTCAAAGTAGTAAATATGAAATTTGCTTCGAAGTAGTAAGAATTTACATCTACCTCGAAGTAGTATAAAATTAAAACTTTACTCCTAAAGTAGTAAAACTCTAAAATTTTCTCATGGAGTAGAAATAACCTGAAATATATCTGAAAAATATTCTAAAGCAATGTCTTTTTGTACTTGACCAAAATAATGAGCTATTGATAAATATTTCATTTCGAGCACATTCAAATAATTAGGTTTTCATTTAATCAATGTGAAAGAACTATCGCAATAAATAACAAAGGATACTTTTGTGATATGATAGTCATTGTAATATGTATCTGCGTACATATAAATATCTTTTGAATAATTTTATTAAAGTATCTTTTTAAGACAAAGAAAGTAGAGTGAAACATTTTCTATTATAGCCATAGAAATACATCATGGTTAGTTGTTATTGATTTCTTCAAACAAAATAATAATTCATGTATCTTTTTCTGGAGAATGTAATTAGTAGTTGATTGCCACTTTTGATACAAAATATTCATACTTTAATTAGTCTCATAAATGAGATGTTTAAAATAATGAAGCTTAGAACTTAATCAATTTTTCGTTATTTATGAATTTACAATTATTTAAATGTTATCTTATTTACTACTTATTTCATGATACCAACGGTGTCTAGATTTGCTTTCATGATACCGTAAGTATCTAAGCACATTTGATAATATAAAATAATGATTAAGGCCCCTTAAGAGTGTGATTGTTTGTCTTCAAGAATCATGACACCAATAGTGTCTAAATAATATATTATCATGAAATATAAATTGAAATCTCCAAGAGTTTATTTTATTATTATATCATTCATCTAATATTGTAATATATGAAGTTGTAATGATCAAAAATAGGTTGTAGTAAATCCGAAGTTTACTAATAAATTGGTTAAGATTACAAAGAATTGAAAGATTAAATATCTCCAAATTACTATAGGTAAGAAATATAATATATATATATATATATATATATGTGTGTGTGTGTGTGTGTGTGTGTGTGTGTGTGTATATATATGAAGGGTTACCCGATTTGTATTACAAATATAAGCATGATGAAAGTATGATGCCACAAAAGAACTGTAAGTTTATTGATGTAAAATTTATGACATAGTAAACCCTGAAATTTACTAGTATAGATAATTTCCATGGGCTTTTACATGACCGATTTGGTTATCCTGATATGATGTGTTAATTGAGTATTCAAAATATATAGAAGAATTAGAATATTCTTCAAAAAATCTTTTGTGTTACTTATTCTCATAATAAGTTGATTGTACTGTAAACAATGTCAGACTTAATTCCCAAAATTTTGAAAAGTATAAAAGGTGAATATACACCCATTCACCTTCCATATGATATGTTAAATAGATGCATCTATAAGATGGTTGCATGTACGTCTATTGTCAACCTGTAGTTTGACATTAGCAAAGTTTTTTTCTCAATATAAACTGAGTTAAGAATATAATCTTTAGATTGTGTAATCAAGATTGTTCATCTTGGATACTGGCTGGGTTTATATCCGCCGACAACGTTAAATGCCCTGGAGCAAATAGTTGAATCATTTCTTATGAGAATAAAACTTAGTGTTAGTTTATGATATGATATGTTACATACACAATATTTGTACGCATCATACCAATAAATTATGATTAATTCCGCAGACTGCCTAATTGGTTCAGGTCAAAAACAAATATTTTTCATCTAATTACTTTGACGGGTGATATTCCCCTAAAGAAAATTGAGGATAATGTTAGTTTTCCTAACATAAGGGAGAATAAGCGCCTAAGAAATATATTCTGAATTATTATTAGTATGATGCTCATTCAAAAATAATTCAAGTCAAATGCCCAAAGCGTATGCCGACTCAAAAATTTATTTCAAATTTTAGCCAAAACTCCTTTAAATTAATATCCCCGAAGGATAGAATCTACGTATGCATGAAGTAATAGATCAATCGGTTTCTATAATAATAATTTTTGAAAAAGAATGGAGCAAATAATCATAATAAGTAGACAATGTGCTCTTGAAGAGCCTAAGACATAATACTTCATCAAACCTCATGAGAAGTTTAGGTACCTAAGAAAAATATTAAAAGTGATGGGATCTCAATGATTTATGTTCAATTGCAAACGGTGATAAATGATATACCATCGGGCGAGTCCTTGATATAATATAGCATGTAATATTTTAAGAGATTGTGAGGATTCGAATTTATGTTTATTAAAGCATGTTAATGTAGAAATAATTATCAAGTGAAATGATGCAACTTGATAATCAGAAGTTTATTGGAGCTATAAATACCCGTACACCGAAGATGTCACACATTTAAATACTAATGAATGTTCTCACTTGATAAAACCTATATGAAAATTATCGAAGGATTTAAAATTCCCGAAGTATTTAAAGTTTTTTGTAAACTTTTTTATAATCCTTATATGGAGAAAATCAAGTAAGGTGGATGTAACTTAACACCTTAGGGACTATTCATTGACAACAACAGGCACAATGACTGATTATCTTTTCATTTTTATAAAGAAAATAATGTTGATGTTTATTGTACTTTCTATTTATGTTGATGACATACACTTCATTTGAACTCCAAATAGAAGCCTGGGTGGCAATTGATTTTGACTAATCAATGCTCCTACAACTTTTATATGGTCGCTACTTGAAGATACTTGTGGCGTGAGAAGAATACATTTGCAATTGCTAATGAACAGGCTATTAAGCCGTACCTAGACATGTCGTTATTATATTTATAGATGATATTCTGATTTACTCCATAACAGAGGATGAACATGCAGATCACCTGAGGATAGTGTTGCAGGCTCTCAGGGACCGCCAGTTATTCGCTAAATTTAGCAAGTGTGAATTCTGGCTGAAATTAGTTGCATTCCTTGGTCATGTGGTATCCAATGAGGGTATTTAGGTGGATCCTTAAAAGATAGCAACAGTCAAGGACTGGACAAGACCTACTTCTCTGACAAACATCAGGAGTTTCTTAGGCCTAGCTGATTATTACAGACGGTTCATAGAAAGGTTCTCTGATGAGTTGGTAATTTACCAACTCATTTGGCTCTTAGACATGAGTTTTTATTTGGTTTTCAAGTCAATTAGGTGGATTTTATGCTCTTTCTCCTTGATCTTTGCTTGAATTTTTCTTACTTATTTTGTTGAATGGATATTGAAGTATTATTTTAATGCAATGTCTTCTTCTACTTATATGAGTAGCTAAATTTCTTGATATGGGTGTGTGAATGATTGGGGTTGATTTGGACTGGGTATTGTTTAATTGATTTTAGATTTACTCAATTGGTATAATTCTAGTATTTCATCGAGTTTTAATCTAAATACTCATAGTTGCAAATGTGGGTTTTATTTACTTACTCTAATTTTTCTTGAAAAAGGGATTTAGAGTATAGGTGATGAAACATTAGTGGGTAATTGAGTGTTGATCATGTGGGGTTAGGCTAGAGATAGACAAAATCCATTGTTACACACCCATTGAGAATCAAAGCTAGAAATAGTTGATTCTTACCCAAGTTGATGTGGTTGTTGTGAAAAGGACTTTGGGGTTTGAGAAAATCCGAGGTATAAGGCACCTAATTGGTTGAAAAATGTAAGGGTGTCACCTTGTTCACAACTAATTATATTATTGAGTAATGCTAGGAGCTGTTAGTAATCCCAATTCGATGATGCTCCATTAATATCACACCCTAGTATTCTCTCCTTTGGTATTTTCTACTCTTTGTCCCTGTTTTCATGTGTGAATTTGTACTTCAATTAACAAGCTGTGATTTTTCCAATATTTACTTAATTATTTTTGAGACATTGATGCAAGTTACTTTAATTTTATAGATAACTCTTGCGTGATCAACTACTATTCCCTATGGAATTCGACCCCGACACGCATCGGGTATATTTGTTTTGTCAATGATCGTTTACATTCTTTCGTTAAGAGGAGTAAATTTGGATGTTATCATTCTCCTCCATTGTTCTCCTTTGGCCAGACTAACTCAAAAGAAGGTGAAGTTTCAGTAGTCTTATGAATGTGAGAAGAATTTTTATGAGTTTAAGACTCGAATCACTATAGCCCCAGTTACAACCTGTCTACAACAACCCAAATGGAGTCATACTGTCAGTTTGTACGAGGCAAGCCTGTAATGAAATCCATGCTAATATCTTCCTACTTCTAAGTAGGAATACTAATGTTGTAACACCCCAAAAGTTCCCAAGATTCAAATTCAGGATTCGGAAAGAGCTTAGCAGAAAATTTTGCAACATTGCCTCAGTACGACTCAAGGTACAAGTTGTAGGCCGATTGTACGGGTCGTAGGAAGACCCGTGGTTCAGATCAGATAAGTCAACTTCCTAACCATGAGTCCCCACCATGAGTCGTATTATGAGGGTACAACCCGTGGCCAGAAGTAGTGATGAGCCTTTCGGGTTAACAGGTGGATTATTGCACGGGTGATGGTATGACTCGTAGGACAGAGTTATGGGTCATGGTACGACTCATAGGATGTAGCAATGAGTCGTGATGAGAAGTCATGGTTAAGTCATAGTTGGTATGGGTGGATGGTACCACGACTGACAGTACAACCCGTAGGATGCTGCTACGAGTCGTGGTATAAAAGTCGTGGCCATATTTAGAAGACTGAAAAGTGGTGAGGTGACCATGATTCGTGACTTCGTTGTACGACTCGTGGTATGAGTCGTGGTCGTGGGCAGAGCAGTTTTTTAGGGTTTTTCATTAATGGCATTTTCATAATTCGTAAGCCCTAGATTCCTAAACTACGTTGCTTTGGGTTCTACCTTGCACGATTTTAAGGGCCTTTCATGCCTAAACCCCCATTCTCTAACCTCTCCTTCTTCCTCCTCTCTTCTCAAAAAAATTCTAGGGTTTCACCAAGGTGTTCATCAAGCTTCAAAGAAGATTTTCAAGTGGGATTTTCATCTACTAGGTATGCGGGACTTCAACAAGGATATTCTCCCATCCTTGTGCCCCAAAAATTTTTCAATAAGAATCCGATTTAATTTATTTAGAATATCATAATCTAGGGTTTGAATGACGAGTGATTTCTTCTTCATTCTTTTCTTAAATGCAAATATTTACTGCGATTATGGAATTTATTTGGGATGTTAATTTGATGGGTTGTTTGGAATATGGTTCATATGTTGGGAATGCATGAGGATAACATGTTGTTCATAAATTAACTTGAGTAATGAATGGGTGTTTCTTATTGTTCAATTAATTTTCATAGCCACGCATGAATATGAAGAAATTGTGAAAATATAGGTTGAGTATGTATGGGTGTAGTATGTTCTTCCTAACTCGACTTAAGTGTTGAATGGGAATGGTTCATTTCTCCTTTGATTACCGTAGAAATTCATGATTTTGATGGAAGTGTGGAAGTATAGCATAATTAGTCCTAATGACTTGATTATGATATTGATGACCATGTTGGATTCAGTAGGAGTTGTGGGCTTAAGTAATTGAAGTAAATTATGTGTCATCACCATGTTCTAGGATTAATTGATTGGGCATGACAAGATTGAAACTCCATTGTTGAACTACGAAGCTTGGGTAGATCTATATTATTTTTCCTTACTAAAATTGTTTTTATAAAAATCTTGGAATCTAAAACACCCGTGGCTAAAGAGTTCACAAAGGAGTGATTATGACAAGTGTGTGGATTGTTGTAGACCTAAATAAATGAAGTCATGTATCTTGGTAGAGTATGAGTTGCATTTTATAAAACAAGTATGATCTCATATTACATGTTGAATCAGGTGAACTTGGAATTTGGAATGTCATGATAGTATATGAATAATGTGACTCTACAGAATGCTCGTTAGCGTAAGATGTTTGAGATAGCCATTGATTGGACTACATGATGAGGTGAATTATGATGATAACGCATGAAAATGATATTTCAACTATTGGGCTTGATTTTATTAAAAAGTAGCCCCCATCCTGTTGATGAGATTGTTGTATGATGAAAGAAAATCAGTAAACGTCCTTGTCTCTGATCAGCCGTTGCAAATTTAGATTATCGTTAGTTAGTCGGGATTCATGTTAGCGAGAATGTTTCCCTAGTTAGTCAGGATTCTCATTAGCAAGGATGTTTCCCTAGTCAGTCGGGATTCTCGTTAGCAAGAATGTTTCCCTATTCAGTCGGGATTCTCGTTAGCAAGAGTATTTTCCTAGTCTTTTGGGACTCACATCCCTAGCTACTAGCCATGCATGTTTCTCCTCCTTCAGTCGGGACTAACATCCACAGCTAGTTAGTGACTCGCTATATCAGAGCCTTCGCTCCCTTAGACAGTCAGGGACCCTCATGATATCAGTCACGGCATTGCATCTCTGTATCATTATGAT
>JACEIK010003192.1:163532-175882 GCA_018107945.1 Datura stramonium
CAATTCCAATTATGTGAGACAACAATTGATAATTTCATACTTAACCCATTATGAATTGTAGCATTGCATGATTATCCGACCTTAACTCTAGTTTTGTTTTTTATTGCTTCCAGATTATTTCGTGTCACCACTAAGATTTAATTATAATTTATCAAAAACTTATAAAACCGACTTATTAACTAACACTTGAACTTGATAATTTGTTGAACCAGTCCCTGTGGGTTCGACATCTGACACTTAAAAAGGGCCACTATATTAATTGTACGACCCGTACACTTGCGGGGCATCATTTTGTCTAGTTCTATGCTGGTTTCAAGTTCTTCGGCCTCCCTTGAGTCATGGTATGCATGTTAGTTGTGAATATTGGTAGTTGGTGTACCAGGTTGGTCCGGAGTCAAATACTCCGTTGGTGTTTAGTTGTGATTGATTGGTATTTGGATATCAGCTTCGTCTCT
Organism: Datura stramonium; assembly: GCA_018107945.1. Classification (NCBI taxonomy): domain Eukaryota; kingdom Viridiplantae; phylum Streptophyta; class Magnoliopsida; order Solanales; family Solanaceae; genus Datura; species Datura stramonium. The sequence continues at coordinate 163,988 of JACEIK010003192.1, forward strand.
ATCTTTTCAGTAGCTCAGCCAAAATTCGAGGATGAATGTTCCCAAGGGGGAGATATTGTAACACCCCAAAAGTTTCCAAGATTAAAATTCAGGATTTGGAATGAGCATAGCAGAAAAATCTGCAACATTGCCTCAGTACGACTCAAGGTACGAGTCGTAGATCGATTGTACATGTCGTAGGAAGACCCATGATTCAGATAAGATATGTCAACTTCCCAACCATGATTCCCCACCACGAGCCGTAGTATGAGGGTACGACCCGTGGCCAGAAGTCGTGAAGAGCCATTCGGGTTAACAGGTGGATGATTGTACGGATGATGGTACGATTGGTAGGATGTAGCAATGAGTCGTGATGAGAAGTCGTGGTTAAGTATTAGTTAGTATAAGTGGATTGTACCACGACTGACACTATGACCCGTAGGATGGTGCTACGAGTCGTGATATGCGAGTCGTGGCCAGATTTAGAAGACTGAAAAGTGGTGAGGTGACCACGATTCGTGACTTCGTGGTATGACTCGTGGTATGAGTCATGGTCAGGGGCAGTGCAGTTTTTTAGGGTTTTTCATTAATGGCATTTTCATAATTCGTAGGCCCTAGATTCCTAAACTACGCTGCTTTGGGTTCTACCTTGCACGATTTTAAGGGCCTTTGATGCCTAAACCTCCATATCAACTCTCCTTCTTCCTCCTCTCTTCTAAAAAAAATTCTAGGGTTTCACCAAGGTGTTCTTCAAGCTTCAAGGAAGATTTTCAAGTGGGATTTTCGTCTACCAGGTATGCGGGACTTCAACAAGGATATTCTCCCATCCTTGTGCCCCAAAATTTTTTCAATAAGAATCCATTTTAATTTATTTAGAATATCATGATCTAGGGTTTGAATGACGGGTAATTTCTTCTTCATTCTTTTCTTAAATGCAAATATTTACCTAGATTATGGAATTTATTTGGGATGTTAATATGATGGGTTGTCTGGAATATGGTTCATATGTTGGGAATGCATGAAGATAACATGTTGTTCGTAAATTAACTTGAGTAATGAATGGGTGTTTCTTATTGTTCAATTAATTTTTGTAGTCACGCATGAATATGAAGAAATTGTGAAAATATAGGTTGAGTATATATGGGTGTAGTATGTTCTTCCTAACTCGACTTAAGTGTTGAATGGGGATGGTTCATTTCTCCTTTGATTACCGTAAAAATTCATGATATTGATGGAAGTGTGGAAATATAGCATAATTAGCCCTAATGACCTGATTATGATATTGATGACCATGTTGGATTAAGTAGGAGTTGTGGGCTTAAGTAATTGAAGTAAATTATGTGCCATCACCATGTTCTAGGATTAATTGATTGGGCATGAAAATATTGCAACTCCATTGTTGAACTACGAAGATTGGGCGGATTCTATATTATTTTTCCATACTAAAATTATTTTTATAAAAATCTTGGAATCTAAAACGCCCGTGGCTAAAGAGTTCACAAATGAGTGATTATGATGAGTGTGTGTATTGTTGTAGACCTAAATAAATGAATTCATGTATATTGGTAGAGTATGAGTTGTAGTTTATAAACCATGTATGATCTCATATTACATGTTGAATGAGGTGAACTTTGAATTTGGAATGTCATGATAGTATATGCATAATGTGACTCTATAGAATGCTCGTTAGCGTAAAATGTTTGAGATAGCCATTGATTGGACTCCATGATGAGGTGAATTATGATGATAACGCATGAAAATGATATTTCAACTATTGGGCTTGATCTTATTAAAAAGTATCCCCCATCCTGTTGATGAGATTGTTGTATGATGAAAAAAAGTCAGTAAATGTCCTTGTCTCTGATCAGCCGTTGCAAATTTATATTACCGTTAGTCATTAGGATTCTTGTTAGCAAGAATATTTCCCTAGTCAATCGAGATTTTCATTAGCAAGGATGTTTCCCTATCAGTCGGAATTCGCGTTAGCAAGAATGTTTCCCTTGTCAGTCGGGATTCTCGTTAGCAAGAGTATTTTCCTAGTCTTTTGGGACTCACATCCCTAGATACTGGCCATGCATGTTTCTCCTCCTTCAGTCGGGACTAACATCCACAGCTAGTTAGTGACTCGCTATATCAGAGCCTTCGCTCCCTTAGGCAGTCAGGGACCCTCATGATATCAGTCACGGCATTGCATCTCTGTATCTTTATGATTACTACTTTTGTGCATCATTGAACTTATAATAATGCATGTCCTTATAATATGATTATGTTTATATGAATATGTGGATCTCATACCAGGTTGTTGTATCTCATTTTGGTTATGTTACTAATCCTGTGATTTACAGTACTCCCTTCTTGTATACTTATACTTATGAGATATTTATTTACGTTCCTACATACTCAGCACATTCCAAGTACTGACCGCACGCCTCTTGTGCTATATCATTTTATGATATAGATTCAAGTCTCCAGATCCAGTCGTTTGACTAGATACGCTTCCCTCACTTACAACTGCTAGCGGTGAGTCCTCATCTTTCAAGGACGTGGCTTATATTCATATTTAATTATGTTTTAGTTTTCAGACCTTTGGAGTTAGCTGGGGGCTTGTCCCAGCAACTCATCAGTTAGTAGAAGGCTTTCACACTTGTTTAGACAGATTTCCGCGTTGTATTTATGTGTTGTTAAGATTTTTATATTATTGGTTATATTAAATTTTGTTATCAGTTCCGCTTATTCATATTGTTAGTTGTCTTTTATGTTAAGTGTATGCTATGATTATGCCATGGGTCGACTTGGAGCCTCTCGGGGTTGCTTGTCCCGTGTCTACGATCCGGGTCTACTCTCGGGTCGTGACAAATGTCCTGTAGCATACCTCTAGGTCTCTGATGCTCAACTTTTAGTTGTTGACAGTTCGGACATTTAGCTACAAACTCCGCTATGTCCTTATTCATGCCATTCCACGAATAGACTTCCTGTAGGCCGCGGTACATCTTAGTGGAACCTAGGTGGATAGAATATCGAGAGCCATGAGCCTCGCCCAACATCTGCTTTCTCAAGTCATCAATAGCTGGCACACATAATCAACCCTAATAACAGAGTACACCATCTCCCCCTTGGGATAAGACCTCCACCTTCTAATTTTGGACATCTTATTTTAGCTTTACCAAGATAGGATCCTCATCTTTCCTAGCCCATGACCAATGAAGATTATGACCCATTTTGAACAAAAATACCACCATCTGCCGAGTCAACGAGGCGAACCCCTAAACGAGCAAGCCTATGGACATCATTTGCTAACTCTTTTCTCTCATCCTCAACATGAGACACATTCTCCATGGACAGCCTGCTAAGAGCATCTACCTCTGCATTGGCCTTGCCCGGATAATAAAGGAAACTCATGTCATAGTCCTTGAGAAGCTCTAGCCACCTCCTTTTTCTGAATTCAGGTACTTCTGAGTGAACACATACTGAAGGCTCTTGTGGTCCGTGAATACATCCATATGCACCCCATACAAGTAGTGCCTTCAAATCTTCAATGCAAACACCACCATTACCAACTCTAGGTCATGCATCAGATAATTCTTCTCATGAATCTTACGCTGTCTAGAAGCATATGCAATGACCTTACCGTGCTGCATCAACACACAACCAAGACCAATCCTAGAAGCATCACAATACACAATGAAATTATCCATGTTGTTTGGTAGGGTCAATATTGGGGTTGAAGTGAGTCGAGTTTTTAACTCCTAAAAACAGTTCTCACAAGCATCTGACCACTAAAATTGGACCCTCCTCTGGGTCAACTTAGTCAATGGTGCTATAATGGATGAAAATCCCTCAACTAATCTCCTGTAGTAGCCAATTTAACCCAAAAAGCTCCAAATATTCGAAGGATTAACTGGTCTAGGCTAGCCCAAAAATGCTACTAATTCAACTACAACTCACATTTGCTAAACATAGTAAAACAACTGGTGATCCTTGAGAGTCTACAACATAATCCTCAAATGAGCGGCATGCTCCTCTTCGCTCTGAGAGTATATGAGTATATCATCTATGAAGATAATCAAGAATATGTCCAAATACTGCTTGAATACCCTGTTCATCAAATTCATAAAAGTTGAAGGAGCATTCGTTAGTCCAAAAGACATAACTACGAACTCATTGTGACCATACCGAATCTTGAAGGCTATCTTCGGAATGTCACTCTCTCTAACTCTGAGATGATGATAGCCGGATCTTAGGTCTATCTTTGAGAAGAACTTAGCACCCTAAAGATGGTCAAACAAGTCATCAATATTGGGTAAGGGATACTTATTTTTGATGGTGACCTTGTTCAATTGCTGATAATCAATGCAGATTCTAAGGGAACCATCCTTCTTCTGAACAAAAAGAACTAGAGCGCCCCATGGGGATTTACTAGGCCTGATGAAACCCTTATCTAGGAGATCTTTCAACTTCTATTTCAACTCCTTTAGCTCCACTGGAGCCATTCTGTAAGGAGGAATGGATATAAGTTGTGTATCATAGAAGAAGGTTGACGCCAAAGTCAATCTCCCGCTCAGGAAGGACTCTTGGTAGATTATCTGGAAACACCTCCGAATACTCACATACTATGGGAACTAACTGAAGAGTCGGGGTCTCGAACATAGAATCCTTAACACAAACTAGATGGTACACACAGCCTTTAGAGATCATCTTCTTGGCCTTGAGATAGGAAACAAAGCGACCTACAAGAACTGTTGAACTACCTTTCTATTATAGAACTGGCTCACCCGAAAATCGAAACTCTACCGTACGGGTTCTACAATTGACTGAGGCATAACATGCATGTAGTCAATCCATATTGAAGATAACATCAAAATCGGTCATATCTAACTCAATTAGGACGGCTGAGGTGACTCTCTGAAGAACTGTGATAGGGCAATTTCTGCATACCATCGAGCTATAACTGACTCACCGACTAGATTAGAGACTAAAAAGGGTTCTGATAGGATTTCGGGACTAACTTAGAAACTAATAGCAATATAAAGAGTCACAAAAGATAAGGTAGCCCCTAGATCTAACAATGTATACACATCAAGATGGAATACTCATAACATACCAGTGACCATATTAGGAGAGACCTCCTGCTCCTGACGAGATGATAGTACATTAAATCAACCCTAGAGGAAGGGTTCTAGCCATTCATGTTCGTAAAACTACTCTACACTACTATTAATCTACTCCTAAGCTACATACTTACACGAGATTGGTAGATGAGAAGGGAATTTGACAAACCCTAGCTGAGTTCTCCCACTTCTCCCTTCACTTATGGCAAGCTTTCCGTAATAAAATCGTGACCAAATGGAATTAGGAGCTAAGGGTCCTATTTATAGTAAATGGAGAACCTGCTTAATTTAGCTCGTCGTGGAACGGCTCCGTGTCACGGAGTGTATCGCGGAGCACTGCCTCCAGTGGACATGGAGGCATCGCGAAAGCTCACCGGAACAACACCGAAGATCAGGCTTCCTCGGCGGCACCCTCGCTGTGTTGGCAGTGTGGCACACTGCTTGGGCAGTGCTGCCTCCTTGTCGCGCAGCCGTCGCTGTGGCACGCCGCCAACGCCCAGGTGGGCTGTTGTGGCAGCCTGCCTGCCGGGGCACGTTGCCGACGCGCAGGTGGGCTGTTTTGTGCCTCCTCTATGCCGACGTTCGCGTGTTAATTCCGTTTCCAAGCCTCTACTTCACCAACTCATGGATTAGCTCTTCAAAAGTCATCAAACCTACAAACAAAGGGATAATCATGTTGGTTAGCACATATTCACATTTATACAAAATCTACATGAAAATGTATAAAATAATTTAGACAACAAGACTAATTTAAGTTATGTGTTTATCACGGGCATGATATTTTTGCCCGTGATCACTATCCGACACTTAAAGCCTTGTTCGTCCTCGAAACAACCTTTTTACATATCATGCATATTGAGACTCCCACATAACTAATTGAGGCACGACAATTCAAGCTACAATTATAATGATTACGTAAGATACAAGTTAAAAATAGAGCATGCAATTTAATCACCGAAATGAAATATTAACTATGTTAAGACTTCTTAACCTCAAGAATCGACTCTCAATCTTAGCAAACTCGTGCAAATCAACCGATTAAGAAATCCCACATGAAATTTTAAAATTCATAAATATAAAAAAAACTCATTAAATATTTAAAAAATTAAAAATACAAAAATAATTTTTACATCACAACATATGTGGGTACATGAATAGAATTACACTCTCTTTTCAATAAAGAATTCACATGCATCATGTCATGACCCATAAGCTTGCCCTTAGTGTTTTACTCCACAATTTAAGGATGTATGAATGTAAGATCAAGCAGGACTTTGTAGGTTGTAATGTAACTCAGGTACATGTAGGTACTATTCTGGCCAGTAATAGTGACTATCTTTCCTAAGCGCTTTTAATACATCACGCCTCATGGCGAACTTCCTTCCTTACTTCACCTTTTTATCCTGGTACTTTCTTTTCCTTTTGTTCCTTTATTTAGGCACTTTGACTCATTAGTAAGGAGTTCCATAAGTAACTCTTCATTAAATTATTTTCTTACTCCTTAATAGTGATCAGCCACTTCACACAAGTGCACCTTCGACCTTTTCTCAACTTCTACAACTTGCTACTTTTCATTTCTTTTTCATTCCTCTCACTCCTTCACTCTTCAGATTTTCTTCTTCAGCACTTAGGAGCTTTGGGCCAAATTCAAGGTTAATGAAATAAAGTGATTAAGCCTATGTTGCAGCTATCAAAGAATAGGCTCAAGGCTCAATGGGGCTAACTAGGATTAATTTTTCAAGGTAGGTAAAATGAGGGATAAATACTGTTAATTCAAAGAAATGCCTACATCATTTCTTACACTTCACATCCTTCATTTCGTTTTATAAACACACCCAGGCAAGTTCTAGACAATCCACAATAGCATAGAATACTCAAAAACCTTACACTCATGGCACATGCTCAATTCAAGACACATTCGTACTCTTACTCACCATCACAAGAATTCGTACTAAGCTTCAATCCTATTGAGTCAAATTCAAGACCCTAAGTGTCTCAAACAAAGTTATACCCTTGCATGCTTCAACACTGAACATACTTGTATCTACAATCATATATAACACATAACAAGAATATCAAGTATCCATTAGCTACGGTTTCACAAAACCCGACATCTATCTAGTAATTTCCTCAAGACGGTCGCCATCCATCCATCGTCGGAAACAGTCCCTAACTATGACTAAAATGATATATACATGACAAATAAAAATAAAAATAAAAATTTTATTCTTTTGTTCAAACACCTTCGTCGGAAAAGAACCGAAAAGAAAAACCAACGGGTGATGAATCATGCTGACTCACAAAAAAAAAGAATTTCAAACTTTTTCTCATTTTTTCACACAAGCATTACATTCACCAACAATTTGTTAGGCACAAAAAATTTTGAAATTTCATTGAAATTTCCCTCACCCCACACTTAAATCATGCTATGTCCTCATAGCATCCGGTGAGAAATACTCCCTGAGGCCTTTAGGCCTAGCTAAAAGCATGTTTTCCCTTAACTTGCCGAAGCGGGTGGTCGACCCCACACTTTTCCTCTTCCATGCTTCCTAGCTTCTTCCTCCGAGGGTACTCAGACTTCCCTCTACCTATGCCTAACTTTCCACCAAAACAAAAAACAAAAAATGAAAATAACAAAATCAAAACAAAAATCAAAATTAGAAATTGTACCTGAGGTACCCTGCTGCCTCCAAGCAGCGCCTTATTTTACGTCGTGGCACGACGTGGACCGCCCTTTTCAGGACATCCTCATACCTGGGTTCTCTTTCGAGAACCATCTCATTTTCTTTTGTTGTTTAGGAAACAAACTCTCCACTCTGCCCTCCCTTCTCCAACTTCTTCTCACATTTAAGCCCTTTCATTCCATGAAGTTATGGAATTTGGTGGCTCAGCCTTCAGCCACTTTTTCGCCTCTCCCAACAATGAAAATGGGAGAGGGTCAATCGGACATAACTGTGGACACGCCGTGGGGACGAACGTGTCATTAATCTCTAAAAAGCTCTGTGGCAAGCAAGGTGGGTCCTCATGTGCCATTCCAGTGAACTGACCACTAGAATGTAACAGCTGCCCCATATTCTATTTAAGCTCAAAGTTCCCTCCGTGCACCTAAGCACGGATACTAGAGGTCGCATTCGTCGCTAGTGGGATGGCCACTTCGCGAACTGCCGCTTGCTTCCGATGACAACTGTGCTTGCCCTGCGGGTGGCTGTTGTTGTACCTTTTCTTGAAGTCTCTTCGTGTTATGCTCTAGAGTTCACTTCCTTTGCAAATGGATTTGACGCTCGTGTTCAAGCAACGTTCCACAAGCTTCCTTGCTTCTAGCCACTGGCAGGACAACCTGTCACCTGCAAATAGACAGACTAAGACCAAGTTTCTCAACACTTAAGGAAAATTTAAAATCACACAAAAATAGATAAATTATCAAAACTTCGCGAGTCCCCCGGGAAACGGGCGCCAAAACTGACGTAGCCCGCATCGAGTGCCCATAATTTGACCCACTCTTTTTCACATCGAGCGTCCGCAAGTACGGGTCGTTCAAGTAATATAGTGGCTCTTTTTAAGAACTTGAATGTCGAACCCACATGAACTTGACCAATTCAGCTAACTATCCATTTCTAGTGTGATCTAAATATCTAAAGTGTTGGTGATAGATATTTTCGATTGGAGATAAATTGGCTCAAGTTTGGGTCAACGAAATATTCTGAAATTAATGAAGCAACATAGAGTTAAAACCGCTAATCATGCGATACTAAGCTGATTGCAATGGAATAAGCATGGAACTATCAATTGTTATTTTGCACATACTAGAATTGCATGTTCATGGCTCGATCCTCTTAACACGGCAATCTAGCCTCACTTCATCATTGTGAGCGAGGAGTTTAATTTTCTAGTCGCGGGCAATCAATTATGTTGTGATTTACGGGGAAACGAATAGGACTCGTATGCCTAACCATTTAACTCAACTTATCCTCACAACTACTTCTTTGAGTGGTGATGTGACACATCCCCAAGTTGGTCTTTCATAACCCCGTGTGTCAACCAAGCACGGTGTTAGGGTACTTTTATCCAAACACGTAACCTCTCCCGAGATTACAATCATGCTCCTCACATTCTCATGTTCTCACCTAGGTAATGCCTTCTCAAGTTATCACCCAAGCTAACAAATATGTTTTCATGGTGATCAATCATAAAACAACCAACAAATTAGAATGCAAGACGAAAAACAACAATCAACTTAATTCCAAACAATTTACAAAATCACAATCACAATCCATGGCTTCAACCCTAGAGGAAGGTTCTAGCCATTCATGTTCGTAAAACTACTCTACACTACTATTAATCTACTCCTAAGCTACATACTTACACGAGATTGGTAGATGAGAAGGGAATTTGACAAACCCTAGATGAGTTTTCCCACTTCTCCCTTCACTCCTAGGCAGTTTTCCAGAATAAAATCGTGACCAAATGGAATTAGGAGCTAAGGATCCTATTTATAGTAAATGGAGAACCTGCATAATTTGGCCTCGGCCGTGGAACGGCTCGTGTCACGGAGGTATCCTTGAGCACTGCCTTCTGTGACATGGAGGCATCGCGAAGCTCACTGGAACAATACCCGAAAATAGCCTTCGGCGGCAATTCCCGTTGCGTTGGCAGCGTGGCACGCTGCTTGGGCAGCGCATTGCCTCCTTTCCTTGTCGTGTTCTCGCCCGCGCTGGCACGTTGCCAACGCGCAAAGGTTGTGTGCGGCTTGCTCCGCCGGGGGCACGTTGCCGACGCGCAGGTGGGCTGTTTTGTGCCTCCTCTTTGCCGATGTTCGCGTGTTACTCCCGTTTTCGGGCCTCTACTTCACCAACTCATGGATTAGCTCAAAAGTCATCAAAACCTACAGAAACAAAGGCTAATCTGTTGCTAGAACATATCTTCACATTTATATAAAATCACATGAAAATGTATAAAATAATTTAGACAACAAGACTAATTTAAGTTATAAAGCGTATCACGGGCATGATATTTTTGCCCGTGATCAATGATCCATGAACCACTAGGGCATAGGCCAAGTCTCAGGCTGTAGCCACCTCATCCGCTCTAGTAGAGGCTCCCCAGTCTGAGGAGGGAGATGATACCTAGTCCCATGAGTCCTATAGTGTCTCAAATGTAGAGGAGGGGTCAGGCGAGGCTGAATCTGAGGAGGCACAGGAGGATGATGATGAGCATACCCCACCTGTTGAGAGTCGTACAATAAGGTAGGGTGGGTCAAGTGCTTGGGAGATCTATGAGTAGGGCCTCATCCTCACATCGAAGCTTAACCCTAGGAGGAGCATACAGAAGGATCTGTGGATCTTTATTGGTGAACTGAATGAGGTCAAGGAGATGAAGTGGCTGCTTAACTTGTACGATTTCAGCTGGATAGCAAGAACCCCTGACATCTTTAGTGTTGACATGGTCAGGGAATTCTATGCCAACTACGTGGCGACTATGGAGCATGAGACATCAGTCGGGCATAAGGTGATAGATCAACTCAGGTTGCAGAGTTTTCTAGTTCGGGGAAGAGTGGTAGATATTTCATAGCAAACTATTTGTCACATGCTATACGGGCCAAATTATCAGGCTCCAGCCTCCACTGCTAAGTTCGATCACCGTAATGAGGCCCTGAAAGGTAAAACAATTAAGTGTTGAGGAGAGGCAGAGAAATGTGAGATGGATAGCTAATGTCATATCCGAGGAGAAGGAGGAAGTAGATTGGGTGACTAGTGGACGGAAGGTCACCAAAGCCTGCATAATTTCATTGCGAAGGCCTGTTGGACACTAGTTCACCACAGGTTGGAACCTATGGCTAATGATAACACTTTGAGCATCAATAGACAAGGATTGGTGGGCAGCATCATCTCAGGGTATGCTATCAACATCCTGTGGATCATAGTAGAGGAGATTTTGGATCAAGCTCTATCATTGAGCACTACAATTTTATTCTCGAGTCTCATATATAGGCTCTGTAGAGAGGCAGGTGTCCGAGTTATAACAGAGATTGATGTCAGAGTTGTAGGTACATGGACTGTAGATATTGGGCTTATACATGATGGGATGAACCCAGTAGCCGGGGTTAGAGCACCAGCAACAGTCATAACACCGTAGATAGCAGGGGAAAAGTATGTGGATTCCCTCACATCAGTTAAGTAGAATGAGATACCCGCCGCTAAGGTCGAACACACAGTAGTTACCCCTAGCGCTTCATCAGCTCCTCCACCGGCTACTTCAAGCCAGGTCCCATCTAGTTATGTCCTAGTGCCACAGGACTTCTTGCAAAAGATGGCCAAGAGGCTGACCCTAATAGAGAAGAAGGTGAATGTCATGATGTAGTAGGTCAAGCCATGGGTGAGGGCTGAGATTGATGAGGCAGCTTGAGCTTTAGACACTAGACTTGATAGCTTTGAGCTTCGGCTCAATAAGCGGCTAGAAAAGCTACCAAATGTGCGGATATTGCGGGATGAGTTGGGATCAATTAAGAGTGTGGCCACTGAGTTTTCATCTGGAAAGCCATCCATATTACCAGCCCCTACCATTCCGTTGTTTGAGGATGATCCCAAGGAGGAGCTAGATTTGGGAAAGCTCTAGACACATGAGCCTGTCGCAAGAGATAGAGGAAAGTGGAGATCGTCTGAGGTAGTTGATGAGGAGACCTCTAGGAAGAGGAGGAAGAGAGAGAGAGGAAGGAGCGCAGGCGGGCCACAGTAGCTAGCAAAAAGACTTATGACCAGCATATGGCTGAGCTGCGTGAGAGAACCAAAAGAGCAGGGAGCTCCACTATTGT
>JACEIK010003193.1:9220-31091 GCA_018107945.1 Datura stramonium
TCAATCTGGTGTTATGGCTGGCCCCTCGCACTAGTCCTTAAATTTCAAAGAAAAAAATCTCAGGTTGGTCCTATGGCTGGGGCGGCGCACCAAGCCTTATCTGGAGCTGAAAATTGCTTAAAGTTTGACTAAGTCTGTGGTGAGATAGGAGGGGCGGCGCACCAGACCGATTCCGAGGTGAAAAGTGCTGATTTTTAAGCCAAGTATTGTAGGGCAGAAGCGTCATTTGAAGGCTCGTCTATAAATATAAGCCTTAGGTCATTTGTTACATAGTTTTTGACTTGTTGGAGTAATTTTGGACTGCTTTGACGCTGTCTTTACTCATTTTTATTCCTTAGTTCATTCATGAAAGCTTGTAAGCTGTTTGGAAGGAAGAAATAGTTCTACAACTAGGTTTTCTCTTCTTTACTTCATATTTTCACATGATGATGACTAAGTATTTGTTTTTCGCTTGTCTATGAGTGGCTAAACTCATATTCTAGGGTTGTGGCCATGGTGAAGGGTTGATTGTTTGACAGACTAAATAAATTTTTTTTTGATTCTTCTTTTATGGTTGTTTGTATTTATTTGTTTTAATTTATTATTTATGAGATTGATCACCTTGTAAGTAATCTGTTGGCTTTTGATTGAACTTGGAAAAGGGAATCGAAAGGGTTAAAAATAAATATAGAATGGGAATTCAAAAACTTTTGAACCCATTGGTGATAGGATAGAAGTTGTTATTGAGGATAGGGATATACCCTTCAACCCGGTTTAGTTGAAATACAAGTAGGCATAATCGTCATTTCATTGTTCTCCTGCGATCATAGGGATATAGGAATTAGGGTTCATGAGATAGCTCTTTGATGCTAAGGATAGTGGGAAGAATGAGATAGTAACTTGCAACTAATAACTGTAGGAAGAATCATGCTAGTTTAATTACATCTGAAAAACTCAACTTGAAACCAACCATTTGCCATTGCCCTAGTCTGTCATCATTATAGAAATACAATCAATCTTTGATTCATTTTAATTAATTTTTACACTTGAAGTTTTAGTAGTTTAATTTTCCAAACCAATCTTCATTTTACTTGCTTCTTAGATTAGTAAAATCAAAGTACAACCTTAAAATAATTAAATTGACAAGTCTCTGTGGATACAATATCTGGACTTAACAATCCTATATTACTTGACGTCCACGTGCGCTTGCGTGCACTTGGGCGACATCAAGTGGCTTCAAAATGAGCCAGCAGGTTCCATCACCACATGGGAGGCTCTTTCCAACAAATTCATCAACAGGTTTCTCTCTTCAAGGAGAACCAAGGAGTTGAGAGGGAAGATCTCTGGGTTTGTGCAGAAAGATGGTGAGACCTTGGCTTAGGTGTGAGAACGTTACAAAGGTTATTTGAGAGATTTTCCGCATCACATGTAGCCTAAGGCGATAATTGGGCACAACTTTATAGAGGGTCTGAATCCCAAGTCAAAGATCCTTCTTGATGCTACCGCACAAGGAAAGATTCTGTCCAAACGCTATGATGAAATTAAGGCTCTCTCGAACCTCATGTCAGCGGGGAGTCAGGATTATCAAGACTCAGGCAGAGAATTCGCAGTAGCAAAGTTGCCGAAAAAGCTTGAGGTAGATGCTGTTGTGGAAATCAGAGTAGATATTAGCTAGCTGGTGAATGTGATTAGCAAACTTGTAACCATACCAACAGGAAGCCAAGTGTAGCAGGTGCAGACACCACTACCTTCTTAAGAAGCATGGAGAAGGTCAAGCATATTTAGGTTGTCCACTTAATCTTGAATCTATATCTTTTTATAGGACAAAAGAATCGTGGTGGACATTTTGTAGGTAATGGATTCAATCAGGGGTACCAGAATGCAGCAAATCCCTTATAGGGAGGGAACCAGAACATCCAAAGGCCCCGAAAGGGTTATCAAAGGCCTTAGGGCCAGCAGTTGAGCAATTCTCTTGAGGAGACGATGATGGTGCAACAGACTCAGGTGATTAATGAGATGCAAAAGTCCATCCATGAGCTTGAGAGGAAGATGGGGAAATTGGCCCTGCAGCAAACAAATAGACCGAATAGCACTTCCGAGTAACACCGAGAAGAATCCCAAAAAAAATGTGAGCGCAATATCTCTGCGCAATGATAAGGAACTAGGTGAGATTATCCCTAGAGAATCTAAGGATGATGATGAGTAGATTGAAAAGTCCAAGAATGAGATCGGGGAATCAAGAAACTCACAACCAAAAGTTGTAGTAGCTAGACCACCGCCCCCATTTCCGTAGAGGTTTCAAAAGCAGAAGGAGGACACAACTTGTAAGAAGCTTCTTGACTTGTTGAAGCAGGTACATTTTAACATTCCTTTGGTGCAGCTTTTGCAGGAAGTTTCAAAATATGCTAAGTGCCTGAAGAATATTATGGCCAACAACAGGCAGTTAACAGAGTTTAAGACTGTGACTTTTACAGAAGAGTGCAGTTCTGGGGTTTAGAATAAAATTCCTAAAAAGTTTAAGGACCCTAGGAGCTTTACCCTTCCTGTGGTGATTATAGATAAGAAATTTGGTTCAGCCTTTTGTGATTTGGGTGCTAGTATCAATTTAATGCCAGCATCCCTATTTAGAACCTTGGGAATAGATGAATCACGTCCTACTATAGTGACTCTGCAGCTTGCAGACCGATCTCTTGCCTATCCTAATGGAAATATAGAATACGTCTTGATAAAAGTGGGGCCTTACATTCTTCTGGTGGACTTCATAATCCTAGATTACGAAGCAGATGTAACAATTCCCCTCATTATTGGGAGAGAATATTTAGCCACTGCTGATGTTGTCGTAAAGTTAAGGTCAGGCATAATGTCAATGACTGTGATGGTCAGGAGGCTAATTTCAATGTGATAAGGGCTACAAAATTGCCACCCCATTATGAGGAGATTAAGGCAATTGTGGAAGTAGAGCCTCAATTATCTACTAAAGACTTGGAATAATATTTATCACAGGAGGATCCACTGGGGAAAGCACTGGTGTATGAGAAAGAACAGGGTGAAAGCTCAGAGAAGATTGAATGCTTAGCAGTCTTGGATGTAACTAGTCCCCATGTTAGCAGGGAAGGTCCATTGGAGACACTTGAAAAAGCATTGTTTTAGGAGAAGCCAAAGTCATGAATTGAGAAAGCACTAGTTCTGGAATTGAAACCTTTGCCTTCACATTTTAAGTTGCTTTTCTTGGCTGTGATAAAACACTGCCTATGATAATATCTGATTTTTTGTCTGGTGAATAGGTTGACAAGTTGCTAGAAGTGTTGAGGCATAGGGTGATAGCTCTTGGATAGACCATAGCTGATATAAAGGGAATCAACAATTACTTTTGCATGCATAAGATATTTCTTACAGAGGAAGCGAAACCCAGTGTTGAATATCAACGGAGACTGAACCCAATCATGAAAGAGGTAGGGAAGAAGGAGATAACAAAGTGGCTAGATACATGCGTCATTTACCAGATTTTGGACAGTCATTGGTTGAGCCTAGTTCAGTATGTTCCAAAAAAATGTGGGATGACAGTGGCGCCTAATGAGAGGGATGAATTAATACTCTAGAGAACAGTCACAGGGTGGAGGATTTGTATTGACTGCTGAAAGCTTAATGTAGCCACCAGGAAGGACAATTTCCCATTGCCTTTTTTGGATCAAATGTTAGACAGGTTAGTCGGGCATGATTACTATCGTTTTTTGGATGGGTATTCCGGTTACAATCAAATTATGATCGCACAGGAAGACCAAGAGAATACTACTTTTACTTGCCCTTTGTATTCCGTAGGTTGTTGTTTGGACTATATAATGCTCCAGTAATATTCCAGAGATGCATGCTAGCCATTTTTACAGACATGGTGGAGAAATTTGTGGAGGTATTCATGGAAGACTTCTCAGTCTATGGTAGCGACTTTGATGATTGTTTGAATCACTTGGATGCTGTGCTAGCCAGATGTGAGGAGATCGATCTTGTGCTAAATTGGGAGAAGTGCCATTTCATGATACGTGAAGGGAGAGTCCTGGATCATAAAATCTCAAAGGTGGGTATTGAGGTTGACAGGGCCAAGATTGAAGCTATTGAAAAACTACCACCCCCTGTCTCTGTGAAAGGGGTGCATAGTTTTTTAGGACATGCTGGGTTTTATAGGAGGTTCATTCAAGGCTTTTCTAAAATAGAAAACCCAACGTGAAAGCTCTTGGAGAAGGATATGAAATTTGAGTTCAATAGAGAATGCTTGCAGGTCTTTCTCACATTGAAGGATAAGTTGACCATAGCTCCAATCATCATTGCCCCAGACTGGTCATTACCATTCAATGTGATATGTGACACCAGTGAATTTGCTATAGGAGATGTTCTAGGGAAGAACAGGGGGAAGATGTTTCCGCCCATTTACTTTTCAAGAAATCATTAGATACAACTCAAAAAAATTATACTGCAATCGAAAAGGAATTATTGGCAGCAGTGTACGCGTTTGATAAATTTCGAGCTTATCTGGTAGCGACAAAAGTGGTAGTGGGTACTGATCATGCTACAATCAGGTACTTGTTTGCAAAGAAGGATATTAAACTGAGGCTCATACATTGGATATTGTTACTGCAAGAATTTTACATTAAGATCAAAGATAGGAAGGGAAAAGAGAATCAGGTAGCAGATCATCTGTCTAGGTTGGAGGACAGGGAGTATACTGACTGTGAAACTGACATTGTGGAGACTTATCTTGTGAGAAGTTATTCATTGTGCATAGTCTGGAGCTACCATGGTATGCTTATATGGTATATTTTTCGCGTTAGTGGTGTGTACCCCCCTGATGTGACCCCAGATAGAAAAAGGAGACTCTCTTCATGATAACAGATTCGACATATGGGATGAGCCCTTCTTGTACAAGATAGGTCCTACTCAGTTGGTTAGAAGATATGTTCCTGAGGGAGAAGTACATCAGATTTTGGAAAGCTTCCATTTTTCACCTTATGTCGGGCATCACACGAGAGACAGAACCGCAACAAAAGTCCTTTAGGCTGGTTTCTATTAGCCCACCCTGTTAAAGGATGCGTATATGTTTTCTAAGTCTTGTGACAATTTCCAGAAAATGGAGAATATTCAAAGAGGTAGGAGATGCCTCAAAAATGCATTATGGAAGTGGAAGTGTTTGATTACTGGGAATTAATTTCATGGGACCTTTCATCCCCTCAAATGGAAATAGGTATATTTTGGTAGCGGTGGACTATGTTTCCAAGTGAGTGGAAGTTGTAGCACTACCGATCAATGATGCAAAGGTAGTAACCCAATTTTTAAAGAAGAATATATTCACCCGTTTTGGTACACCAGAGCCATCATTAGTGATGAAGGTACGCAATTTTTCAATCGACTCTTAAATAATTTACTGGATAAGTATAATGTGAAGCACAAGGAAGCAACAACTTATCACCCGCAGATTAATGGACAGGTAGAAGTGTCAAATCAAGAAATCAAAAGAATTCTTGATAAAACTATGAGCACAAATAGAAAAGATTGGTCAAGAAAGTTAGAATATGCTGTATAGGCTTATCGAACTGCTTTCAAAACTCCTATTGGTACTTAACCATATAGGTTAGTTTTCAGGAAAGCATGTCTGATGTGCTATGAGTTTATAGCACATTCAACTCTTAAAATTGAGAAAATAACATGGACCTAGGTATGTTTATAAGGATATAAGGAACTTTTATTTTGATTTTAGAAAATATAAGTATTGGAGCAAAAATGTGCAAAAGAAGCCTTAAAATGTAGAAAATCAGCCAAAAGTACTAGTTTTAGTACGAGTCGTACCTTGATTGTACGAGCCATACTGAGAATCGTGATGAAAGTAAGAAGGCTGAATTGGGAAGAAGGCAACATATAACTTAGTATGAGCGGTACCAAGATGGTACAAGATGTAACTGGATTCATGAAAATATTCAGAAGAAATTGCACAAAGGTAGACTCCTAGTACGGAAAGGACCCACGAATCATGAAATCAATGTACGAATCGTACCAGGAGCCATGGTGAACTTTAGAAGATTTTTTAGTACTTGGAAGAACTTCATACACTAAAGAAATTATGAGTCGTGGAAAGAGGTACGAATCGTACCACGACACTCATGAAGAATTCCAGAAGATGTCCGAGTTCTCAAGGCCATACCACAGAAGCAATGTACGACTCATAGGATGAAGGTACGAGTAGTACTAGGATGCAAACACTTAGCCAAATTTGCAGCATCTAAGAACTTACATAAAGTTGGTACGACCCGAACAATCCTGCTACGAGTCATAGGTCCAATCATGGCACAATCGACACTAGATATGGAAAACTCCTTGTTAGCTTTAGGAAAAGGTTTCTAATGTCTGTATAAATATCCGTTACGTTTTATTTTAGTTAGAGGAGGACAGAATTGAGTTGTAGATGTGTGAATAGTTATTTTTATGAATTTATATCAAGTTTTGAGGAACAATTCTTGGGATCAAATTCTTGATTTTCTGCATTGTTCTTGAGATTGTTCTTTGATAATCAAATCTGATTTCCTTCCAATTGTTGTTGTATGTATTTAATTATGTGTTTGTCTATGAATGCAACTTAAAATCTTACAATCATAAGAGGCTAAAACCTCCACAACTAGGGGTTGTGGGAACCATGGCAAATTAACAAATTAGGGTTGCACAAAAGTGATTCAAAACTAATACGAAAAGCTTGTATTGTATTCTCTTCATGTGTAAACATTTTTTAATGGTGTACAACGTTAGGACTTGCCTGAATTCTTTACTTGCTTGATCCTAGAGAGGTAGAGATTAGGAAAAGAGAATTACAACAAAATCTTGGTCTTTACGGTCATTGTATTAACATGAATTGTGGTCGCAAGATAGTTAAATTTGGAACATATTGATAATGATTAATTTGAAATCGCTCATGAGACCTGACCCAGTGATTGAGTATAGTCATTCAATAGGGACGAACCAGTCGTTTGGATGAACCCTAGTTATCAGTTCTACAAGTAAGCATTAGGATTGATCACTTGTATATACCCGAAGTAGTTATGAACCCATGGGGAACAATTGCCCTAGTTGTTTGCAATTCTTGATTTAAATCACAACCATAATCTTTGTTTTAATATTGTTTCTTTAAACCCCCTAATTTGGAGATAACTCACTAACAAGTTCACTTATCGACATTAGTCTAGATCTTACCCTATTTCCTGTGGGTTTGACCCCAACCTCTTAGTCAGGTAGTTTATTGACAATAACCGCTTCATACTTTGTCAGGAATTGTGAGTTTGAGAGTTATCAAAAAGTGGCACCGTTGCTCGAGAATATGACTAAAATTAGATTAATTGCTTGAATTTTGGTTGTTATTTCCTGAATTACGTTTTATTTTTGTTTTTGGATATCCATAGCTTGTTGCTTGGTGAATGCCAAGTACTCATCAAAGTGGCAACCCCCTGATTCCATTGGATCTTGAACTTGAATGAACACTGCGTAGGATGGAAAACCAGGAGCAAAGAGATGCTACATAGCTGAAGAAGCTAGGCAACACGAGCTAGCCTGGAAAGCTGCACTTCATGATGCAGAGGATGCTCGAGATGAGGTCGTGAATGCTGGTTGACATGGGAGGGGCAACAACGGCCAAAGATATGCCCCTCAGTTCTTTGATGAAGATGACCCGAACATCGATGAGGTCAGGTCAACCGAAGTAATTGTACCACCACCACTCTATGTTGGGGCCAAATTTGACATCACGAGCACCATGATTCAATTATTAAACATGAAAGGGGTGTTCAGTGGTCCCACAGCTGATGACGCCAACCCGCACTTGATGAATTTTGACGGAATATGCAAAGCATACAGGTTGCCCGGAGTCAGCCAAGATGCCATCAGACTTAGACTTTTCTCCTTTTCTCTATCTAGGAAAGCTACTTTATGGTTATCAGAGTTGCCCAATGACTCTATAACCAATTGGATGGAGCTCAAGAAAGCTTTCTTAGAGAGATTTTTTCCACCCTCCAGGATGCTACAGCTCAAGGAAAAAATTTATAACTTTCGACAACTTAAACTTGAGGCACTTCATGAAACCTGGCTGAGGTTTAAGAAGAAGTTGACAAAATGCCTGAACCATAAGATTCCAGCTGACAGTTTGTTGGAAATCTTTTACAGGTCCTTAAACAATAGTACCAAAGCTATAAAAGACACAGTGGAAGTAGGAGCACTGATGAGTCACACCTGGGAGCAAGCCGCTACCATTCTTGACAAGGTCACAAAAACAAATAGGTCATGGCACACTCAGGAGGTGGAAGCAGCGGCTGGTACATATGTTGTTGGTTTGACTGCAGAACAACGTAGGAAAGAAGAAGAGCATGACTAGGAGTTGGCTCATATGCGCACATTGTTGGATTTGCTTACTAAGCACATCATGGGAGATCGAGCTAGAAAGGTGAATGTAGTTGGGACATAGGGACAGGAGCTAGGGCCAGATGGTGAGTTTTCGAGTCAATGCCCAAAGGTCTTAACAAGGCACTTGGCACCAAGGTTCTGGAACCCAAGGTTGGAACTAATATAGAGACAATTATAACTGAAATGAGTATAGAGACAGAAGTCGAGGTCATGAGCGCGAAGGAGACTAGAGAAGGAATGATGGCTACCGCAATGACCGAGATAGATTGTACGTGTCTCCTAATGCACATGAGGGGGAGGATGGACAGTCAAAGTTAGAGAGCATGATGGCTGAGATGCTGAAAAAGGTGAGATCCACAGATGATCAGTTGAAAGAAATCCGTAGTGATATATCAAGCGTGAGTTAGAGAGTGGAGTCACATGTGACGGCTATCAAGCAGATTGAGCAACAGCTAGGGAAACTGTCAGCATCTATGAACGCTAGGCAAAATGGAACACTACCTAGCAACACAGTCCATAATCCAAAGAATGATGGTCACTATATGGATGTGATGACTAGGAGTGGAAAGACTGTTGTTGACCCCCATATACCGATTGTAGATGAAAGGAAGAAAGAGAGTGTGATTGAAGATGAGGACGATGTCACTGAGAAGGAACATAATGAGGATGTTGAGTTTCTTGAGGCCCCAATTGATGAAAAAGGTCATGAAGTTGCACAGGGAGCCACACAAATTTACAAGGCTATTCCATGACCACAACCATCGTCCTTCCAAAGAATGAAGAAGAAGGCGAAGAATGGTAAGTTTCAGAAATTTTTGTCAATGCTCAAATAGTTATTTGTAAACATACCATTGGTCGAGGTATTGGAACAAATGCTAGGATATGCTAAGTTTATGAAGGACCTTGTGACGAAGAAGAGGTCCGTGAGCTATGAGCCCATTGATAATGTATACTATTGTAGTGCCATAGCTTCATGGGTCCTGGCCCAAAAGAAGGAAGATCCAGGTGCTTTTACTATCCCATGCACAATTGGCGATGTTGAGTTTGCAAGGACACCCTGTGATCTGGGAGCAAGCATCAATCTGATTCCACTAGCTCTGTTCGAGTAGTTGGGCTTGGGAGCCCCCACATCGACTACCATACGACTGCTGATGGTCGATAGAACTATGTTCGATGTGCTTGTCAAAGTTGATAGATTTATATTCCCAGCAGACTTTGTGATACTTGATTGCAAGGTTGATTATAAGGTCCCCATCATTTTGGGGCAACCATTCCTTGCTACTGGGAGGGCCTTAGTAGATGTGGAGGTTGGCCAGTTAAAGTTTAGACTAAATAAAGAAGAGGTCACCTTCAATGTTTGCCGTCAATAAAGCAACCGAAGGAATATAGAGCAGTCTCAACAATAGAAGATGAATCCGAGTTCCTTGACAAAGTATGAGTAGTCAAGAGACTTGCGTCGTATCACTATGTTAAATTATGTGCTTTTTGGGAGGCAACCCAAGTGGTGTCTAGGTGAATTCTGAGTAACTGAGCCACCTGCATTGTGCCACGATATTAAATCAACCACTTCGTGGGAGGCAACCCAAGTGAATTAACTAATGTACGTTTCATGTGCAAGGGAAATAAAAACATGTGGCAGAAAAATTGCTGAAGAGAAGGTGCTACAGTTCTCAGTACGACTCGTTAGAGGGCTGTATGAGTCGTAGCATGAGTCGTGGTGAGAATTAGAGATGTACTTTAGTGCGTCAGTTTAGGGTACAGTTAGTCCTACGACTCATAACTTCATCATATGGATCGTAGTACTCACTGTGCCTAAGAACTATGAAGGCATGGACCACAATGAATAGAAAAGATCTACGAGTCATAGTATGAATCGTACCCCAGTTGTACGAGTCGTGGGATGCGCTTGTAGGTCCACAAGTAAGTTCCTAAATATCTCTAAGTACAGGACCTAGGGACAAGTCATAGGATTGTTTTGTGACTGGTGATACGAGTTGTGATGGGTCAAAATTTTTAAATCCACCCGACTCGACCCAGATTTTCAAATCAGCCCTAAGACCTTTAAATGTTCAAATGAACCGTACTACTCACTCATGCTCATTAAAATTAACCTAACTCATTACTATAAATCAGTGAGAAAGTTTTAGCGGAGATTACATCGAAATCCTTAAGTCAAACCCTAGTATTGACTCATAAGTTGAAGTATCAAGCAGTCAAGTAAGTGTATTCCTTCAAAATTGATAGATAAAATCTTGCATGCTAGATGTAAATATGCTAAACCTCCTGCGAGTCCTCGTTGTTGCTTGAAAAATTTGAAAAAGACAATGACCGAGGGTGTGATTGAGCTATGTGTGGCTGGGAAAGATCTTAAACTTTATGAAATTGCGCATTGAACCATTAACATTTGAGTTACGGGTAGTGATTAAAAAAGGGGAGGAATGAGTAGTTGTAAAATGGGTTAAAATACATGCCTATACCTGGGGAATTTTGACTATCCAAAACATAAAATAGAACTCCTTGTAAACTAAAACAAAATTGAGTAGGTATAGGCTTCACAAGCCTTCCTACGACTTGTGTTACATATTACGACTCGTTGGGACTGTCCCAAGCCAAATTTGAAAATATCACAAGGTACGAATCCTAGTACGACTCGTGGTTTATTACTACGAGTCGTACCTTGCAATCGTACTAAAAATCTTGAGAGGGTCAAGTACACAAGTGACAGTACGATCCTTCCTATGACTCATGGAATTGGCTTACGGGTTGTACCATGAGTCGTGGAAAAATACAAAAATATTGTTGAGCAGGGGTATCCTCATATGACTCGTGGTACACCCGTACATTCATGTTACAAGTCATACCTTAGAGGCGTAGCACTGACCTGAGACATTACAGGTCACAGTACGAATCGTACCTCCAAGGTACGAACCGTACTATTGACTCGTGATAAAATTCGGAGGAATTTGTTCTTTCTTTATTTTTCTAAGATATAGAATTCTAACCCTTTTTCTCTACAGGTAATGAAGCGCAAAGAATCAAAGGCAACTGCATGGAGGACATTACTTGATGAAACCTCTGAATCTGATCAAGTAGGCAGCTCCTCTAGTGGTTCAATAGAGGAGTACAGGGTCGATACATCGGACACTAATGGAACCCGAACCACTAGGGCGAAGGACAAAGCCCAAGCCGTGGCGGCTACTTCCACATCCTGAGTTACAGTATGCCAAAGAACCTTTAGTAGCCCAGATATGAGAAGTGTGCATTATTTGTACTTGTCGGGGATTATGGGGGCCCATGTAGGTTATTTTATGTTGATTGTATCTTCCAGACTTATGGGGGCCCGGTTAGGTTCTTGTTTGTACTTATAATTACTAGTTATATTTCAAATTGTGAAGTTATTCAGGTTAAATTCTGATTCTCCTTATTGATTACTTTCAGTCCTTCTATTAGCTTTATTCATCTTTGAATTCTGCCTTACATATTCAGTACATATTGTACTGACGCCCATCTTTGGAGCACTGCATTACTTGCCTGCAGGTGCGGTTAGTTGTGATCCAGGACCTTCCTAGCAGCTAGTATAGTCAAAAATTCAGTTAGCTCCTTTCCCCAGAGTTGATAGTTAGAAAAGGTTTTTTCTTTTGTTGTATATCTTTTGGGTAGGCCTTGTCCTGACCGTTATTCCACTCTTAGAGGCTTGTAGGCTACAGTTTCTCAGTTGTTAGTTGTTGTTGGCTGTGTAAGCCTATGTATATTATGTTTTGCGTGGCAGCCATATAGGGCCTAGTATAGCCGGTTAGTTGGCGGCCTTATCGACCATAGTATGAGTTTGATTGCCTATTTTCATTCAGCTATAACTAGATAGCATGGTGGTCTTGTCGGCCCGCATAGGATCCCTTTTATCATCTTGTTATTGGGTTAGCTATTTTCTTTACAGGTGTTGTGTGGCCTTGTCGGCCCGAGGCTGTGTTTATAACCGAGATATAGCTCGTTATTTTCTTAATTTGGAGTTGCTGGCTAGCACCAGAGGTGTCTATGCCTTTCCAAGTCAGTCTAAGTCCCAGGTTGGCACTAGGTGCTAGTCATACCTCCCAAGGTGGGGCGTGACACCAACCTTCAATTTTTCTTATGGCCTTGGTTCTTTTCTGAAGGGTAGTCATTTGAACCAGGTAAATTTTTATTTTTGTAGAAGTCATTATAGTCATAGAATAGTGATCATTTCCTATGATAGATGGATGATGACCATATTAAAGGAGTTTCATCACATTTTTTTTTATTTTTTAGGATTGAGTCATAGATCATTCGCTTGTGTGCTTATGATATTCTACTTAGCTGCTATGCTAGAGTTAGTAAAGTGGTAAACTTGAGTGCATAAGTGAGGAACCTAAGAGAGACACTCATATCTCTTTAATTTGAGTCAAAATAATTTTAAGGGCTTAATAATGAAAAATATCATTCAATATGATTATGTGGATGTGTAGCTGTAGGAAGCCGACTAGTTTCTTGATTTCCATGAGAGGTTAGCTAAATTCTCTTATGTGTGCATATTGTAACATCTAGAACTTGCTTTAGTGTATGTAAGATAACTAATTGTTAGAGACTTAGGATATGCTCAAGGCATTTCTCTGATAAAGCCAATTGTTTTTCATGTTTGGTTAACCTTCTTGTACATTCTCCCTAGTTAACCCTATTTGAGCCATAAGCCTTATTCTTTCTTAGCCAAGAAAATACCTTAATCCCTTTCTTTGTGACGCCTTAGATTTGTTGATCCAAAGGAATCTTAGGCACTTTGAGTCTTTGTAAGTAAAGATCCACCAAAGTATAATGTTAAGGGAGAAATAAAAATTATGGTAAGAGAAGAAATATAGGAAGAAGGGGTGCTCACAGAATTGTGTTGTCTACTTGCTGCTAGGATAATGAAAAGATAAAGCTTTAATTGTAAATTTCTTATTGATTCTATAAGCAAAAAAGACTAGAAGTAAGTAAAGAACAAAGAGCATGAGAAGAAAAGGAAGAAAAAGGGTGAGTTAGTGAAGGGTGAAAAAACAAAGGAAAAGGTGGTGGAATTGAAAAGTTAAAAATGTCTTAAAAGTGCTTAGGGCGGTAATCCTTATAAAAAAAAATCATTCATGCCCGTCCCTTAGCCAACATTACAACCAAAAAAAGACCTTGTGATCCGAATCTGTTGAAACAATCAAGTAATCTAAATGTACATGAAGGGCAAGCCTATGATATGTGACATGTGTGCATTAAATTATTTATAAGCATAAGAGTGCCTTGCTTTCTATATTCCATGTGTGTGCATTGATAATCTGAGAGAGGAACATCACTAAAAGTGAGGGGAACAAGATGTATAAGTTGGTGTACTACTTGTTGCATATTTCATACTTAATCATGTTGGTTCTATATTTTGAAAGATGAGTCAATTATAGAGGTTGTATAGTCTTGATTGTGAAGCCTTTATATGAGTTTGATGAGAAGTGTTGTATGTTGATGAACCACTTGAATTATGCTCTATGCTAATTGGTTGAGTGTGAATTGTTACAGGTACAAAGTGTGATGGTAAAATATGAGTTTATGTGTGGAGTAAAGGATTGTTTGAGGATGAACGATGGTTTAAGTGTGGGTTGGGGATGTTGGACATATTTTTATGTCCATTTGCCTTATTTTTTCTAATCTTTTACCTTGTTTTGAGTGCATAATTCTTATGAAATGCATGAATTCATATATTTGTGTGTTTTTATGCTAACAATTATTTTTAGGTTTTTTCAGTAGGAAACCAAATAAAAAGGACCCAAAATGAACCAAGGTTGAAGAAGTGAGAAGTTGAGAAGAAGGTTCGAAGGCTATGGTAGGTGCCCCCCCCATGTCCTAGATTCTTGGCAAAATTCATCAAATTCTTTTGCTATGGTTGGTGCCTCGTGCCAGCTACTTGACTTCAAAAGATGATTATCTCAATACCTTGGTGAGATGGTGGGCATGGAGCCCTAGAGCTTTCTAGACTTGGAGAAATCACCAAAATCTAGTGTGATGGAGGAGGCCTCGCACTAGAAGGGTCCAACAGTGCAAGAATTTGATAAACACTTCGGCGAGATAGTGAGAGTGGTGTGCCAGATGTGTTGAAAGTGTAGAAAAATTGGCTAAGTCCTTGGCGAGATGATAGGGGCGGTGCACCAGGTCCATCTCAGAGCTGAAATTGGTGGAAATTTGACTAAGTCTGTGGTGAGATAGTGAGGCAGCGCAACCGACCTATTCCGGGCCGAAATTTCTGATTTTTAAATCCAAGTGTTGAAGTCCAGAAGTGTCATTTCAAGGCTCAACTATAAAAATATCCTCTAGGGCATTTTTTAGAGAGTTTTGGATAGATTTTCTATGTTTTGTTCATATTAATAGTACATAGTTCATCTTTGGAGGCTTGTAAGCTATTTGGAAGGAAGACCCAAGTCTGCACTAGGTTTCTTCTCTTCTTTACTCTTTAATTTGTATGATGATAAATATATGTTCATTTTTCCACTTGTCTATGAGTGGCTAAACTTATATTCTAGGGTTTTGGCCTTGGTGGATGGTTGAATTTTTGAAAGACTGATCTAATCAAGATTCTATTCTTTATTACATTGTTTGTATTTACTTAGTTTAATTTATTATTTATGAGACTGATCACCTTATAAGTAAATCTGTCAGCTTTCTATTAAACTTGAGAAAGGAAATCGAAATGGTTAAAGGTAAATACAAAAGGGAATTTAAAGACCCTCAAACCATTGGTGAGAGGATAGAAGTTGTTGTTGATGATAGGGATATACCCTTCAATCCTGTTTAATGGAAATACAAGTAGGCATAACCGTCGTTTTATGCTTCTCCTGCGACCATAGGGACATAGGCGTTAGGGTTCATAAAATAGTTCTTAGATGCTAGGGATAGTGGCAAGAAATGGAATAGTAACTTGCAACTAGCAAGAGTAGGAAGAATCGTTCTACTGTAATTGCGTCTTAAAAACTCAACCTGAAACCAAACATATGCCATTTCCCTAGATTTTCATCATCATCGAATTAAAACCAAGCTTGCAACTGTTTTTAGTTAATTTTATGTTCAAAGTTGTAGTAGTTTAATTTCCCAAACCAATCCCTATTTTAACTGTTTTGTTAGAATAGCAAAATAAAGTTATAACCTTATCAAGATTGAACTGACAAGTCTTTGTAGGTATGATAAACAGGGCTTCCAGTCCTATATTACTTGACAACCACGTGAGCTTGCATGCTCTTAGGCGACATACACTAGTATTTACGCTTCTAGTACAATTATTTCCTAATAGAGGGTTTCAAAGAAAGAATTATGTAAGAAAGTAGTAAATTGTGGTTGTGATCAATTTTATGCAAGTAACTAGAAAAGTGTTCCCCATGGATTATGTCACGACTCCTTGGTACGATTTGTACCATGATTTGTGTCATGACTCATTTGTATGGCTCGTACCATGATTGTAAGGTTCGTACCAAGAGTCATACTTGGTGTCAACACTTGTGCATAGACTCTGGTCCTCATCATAGTTACATGGTATGGCCCGTACCACCAAAGTAAGACTCGTTCTATGAATTGCTTGGCCTATTTTCTGCATTTTCCCCCTCCTTTTTCCAGAATTCAACTCCGAAATATGATTTTCATGAAAGAAAAGTAAAAGAACCTCTTATATGTACAAAAAAATACCCAAGACCAATAAAGTTTCCTAAATTTTAAGCGTTGAAAGTGCTGTAAACCCACAACACATCAGGAATGACTTTGAGGAGAGGTTAAGGCAATTTTTCGGAGACTGAAGCAATTTTTCATTCTGAGGTAAGATTTCTAACTATTCTTATCTCTTTTTCATTTCCTAACACCCTCAGATCAATGGGTGTTCTTGGAGGTGACCTTTATGAATAAAACCCTAGGTTATGAAAGCTAGTGTAAATTGAAGAAAGAGGGCTAGGTATTGATCCATATGCCTAGAATTGGGTGGAAATTTCCTAAACT
Organism: Datura stramonium; assembly: GCA_018107945.1. Lineage (NCBI taxonomy): Eukaryota > Viridiplantae > Streptophyta > Magnoliopsida > Solanales > Solanaceae > Datura > Datura stramonium. The sequence continues at coordinate 25,625 of JACEIK010003193.1, forward strand.
AGGGAATAATGGTAGTTAGTAATGGTGGTGAATTATGGCGTAGAAACTTCTAAAATTTTGCTTGTAATGTTGAAAAATGGTTGAAAAGGGTGAGAATGGCCCATATAGAGTGCAACGTGATGAGTAACCTTTGGGTATCGTGCTAGACGTAATAATCAAATAAAAATTGGGTAGATTTGAATTTCCTATGTCTTAACTGAAAAGTTAGATGACTAAATATGGTAATATATTGTTATAAATTTCTAGCAAGCTAAAGCTCCGCGGAAGGAAAAAGCTAAGGCAAAGTAGCTTACACTAGCTTACACGTTTAAGGCATTGGTTGGGGTAGGTTATAGTTTATAAGGAGTGAGACTTTACATAATGATGTGTATATGTGTGAAGTGACAACATGTTTGTTTGGTCTTCAGACGCTAATTGTCGTTAATACTGTGATGTGTTAAATATGATTGTAAAGTAGCTTGAGATGAAAATTGTAGATAAATGTTTTGTGAAATTTGAATACATTGAGATGTCGTATGTATTCTCTCAAAATGATATGTAAGTGATCGAACCTTGGCCAATATAACCAAGCCGTTGAGGGTAAATTTATGCCTTTGAAGAGTTATACTAAATGTTCGAGTGATAAAATATATAAAATGAAAATGGATAACATGCCTTATCTTGAGAGGAGTGGCTCGTGCCCAATGGGAGCATCCGGTCGAGCAATTATGATTGAGTGGCTCGTGTTCAAGGAGAGTATGTAGAAGAGTAAATGAGTGGGAATGGGTACCATACCATTACAATACATTGATTTCTAGAGTTCCCCGTAGGTCGTGACTGGAAGGAAAGAAATTAGACACTCTAGCATGTGTCTACAATGATCTATTGTGAGAGAGTGTGCACTTATGTGATGGAGGCGTGCTACTGTCACTTTATCAATGTTATGATAGTGGAAGAGAGTTTCATAGTGAGGATTCATGTGTATACTCAATGTGATAAGTTGATGAATTGATTGTTGAAGATTCATGTAGACATCGAATGTGATAAGTTGATGAATTGGTTATTGAGGATTCATTTGTATATCCAATGTGATAAGTTGATGAATTGATCGTTGAGTTCTGTCAAGCATAAGTCTGTTCGAATTTGATGAACTAATTGTGAGAAATTGCTAAGTGAGGAACCTGAGGTTGACAACTTGATCGAGTTACTTCCTACGCAGTACCGCTGTGGTGGTAACTTCACCGCTACAGCAAGACGCTGCCGTGGTCATACTACTGTTGTAGAGAAGCCTAATCCAATGAACAATCTAGCTTAAATACCTTACTCTAAATAATGTTAGGAATAGGGTTGTGTAATGATTAACTATTTTCATGGATGTATGTTGCTGTTTCACCTATATATCTTTTATTATTTAAGGTCGGTCTATGATGCATGCTGGTACATGGTGTTTGTACTAATGCTACTCCTACACTTTCTTTTAGTGCAGTGTGTGATTCAGGAAGTTTATTTCGACCGCATCTCTAGTTGACTGTGATATTTCTAGCTGCAGAAGATCATTTTTGTCGATGTAGTTGTCTTTTATTTTCATACATTGGATTTTACTTTCTTGCTACTTTGTTCTTAAACTATTTAGTAGATGTTCCCGTACAACGACTTTAAGTTTTTGGGGTGTAATAAATCGATGTTACTATTATTTTCTCTTATTTATTTCAAGAGTTAAACAATTTGATTTCGGAGTACTTATCTATTGTTGAATGCTGAAGTTAGGTAAATTAGTTGAGACTCGTTGGTTTGCCCACCAGGAGGTTAGTATGAATGCAATCATGATCACTTGGATTGTGACAATTTTGATAGTGACAAATTCAAGGTAACTTAATAAATAACCAGAATTTTTAAAGTTAGGATACTCGTTTACTCTTTTAATAGAGATTTTTTGATCTCTTGGCTTTAGTGCAGATTGTCAACGAGAGAAACTAAAGAATTGGGGAAAACAAATAACTAAGCATTCTTTTGGTACAAGATCATTTGCAAAAGTAAAGGAACTTACAGTGAAAATATATTATGTTTGTTCCCATATTATTGCATATGCTTCTTTGTTATTTATATAATTATTTGCTTATATTTATATAATATTCTCTTTTGAACAATATTGTAGAGAAATCCTCTATTAGTAGAAAAGGAGACACCAGATAAAAAACTGGGAGATCCAACACACACGTAAGAATGTTAATGGAGATTGTGTATGGTTGGATCCACAATCCCAACCGATTCATGTAATTCTCTAAAATCACTGCCTTATTACCTTTCTAACATGCTACAAGTTACTTTCAGTGTATCGGTTAGATTTTGGTTTAAATGGTTATGTGTTATTGTAGGGTCAACTCCAACAACTTGTTGAATGCTGAACAATGATCTAAAGAGATTGAGTATCCCATGACTAGAGATGAGATTTTATCCTCTATTTTTGTGAGAGATTGGGCTATGTTCGAGGGAAAGGATATGAAAAGAAGCCTTCTCGAAAGACTCAAATACAATAGGAAAACATAGAGACTAACATGTCTTCACAAATGGAAAGTATACGTCAAGAGATGCAAGCCGATATGAATTGAAAGTTTTAAGAAGCACGTCAACAAATGACTATAGATTTAAAAAGGAATATGGAAGAAGATTTGCAAAAAAAATTGAAAGAGGACCATGAACACATGAAAGGTAAAGTGGAAAAGATGTTTGAAGAACAAATGGTTTTTATGGTGAGTAGAATACAACAGGTACTTCCCTTCCTTTTTTCTGCCTCCATAAATATCTATTCTTTCACCTTTTGTAAGCTTCAAATCTTACTTTCTCCTATTCTTTCTTTTCTTGATCTGTGCTTTTCTAGATTGATCATTTTTATTTCATTTAATTATTCAATCGTCAGGTGAATTTTGTGCTTGCATTGTTCAATTTCATTGCATTTTTGAATACTCTATTTTAGTTATTTTACGTGTTGGATTGCTCCTTATCTGCATTGATTTTCATTTGTATACACTCGATTTGAGCATCTTTCATTTATTAAGCTAGATGTTCTTCGTTTCGGATGTTTTGAGATTTGATTTTGTATTTTGACTCTCTTTTTTGCTTTGATATGAGTAGGAAGTTAGTTGTTTTTTTCATCTAATTGTGGATTTTCAGCTTTACATGAACTGATCTCTTACAATCTCATCCCATTTGCATGTGATCAATTTTCCACCAGACTAATTTATTTAGCTTGATAGTGAAATGTTGCTTCTTGGGTAGCTAAAAAATTTATAGTTTAATACTTGGTAAAAGGGATGTTTTGTACTTTATATCTAATAAATTCAATGCTTTAGAGAAGACACCACAGAGAAGCCAAAAGGGTCTTGAGAAGTCGTAATTGTTGGCAACCATTTCATTGAGAAATGAGACAAATTAATAGGTGAGTGTGTTTTGATTTGACAGCAGAATAGCACAAGTGAAAATGGCTGGTACATAAGTTGGACTAGTAGGGTCAAAATAGATTTTCTTAGTTTTTGTTTAGCTGGTGCATTTATTTCTCAATAGTGCTATGTATTTTTTTCTCCCATCTGTTGAAAAGTTTCGAACAACAAAACTTTATATATACATATAGTCTTATTTTCATCTGTAAAGAAATGAAGTAAGGTTTGCTATTGTTTGATTTATTATTTTGTATTTGAGTAAAATTTAATATTTAACCCCAAAGAATATGTCTTTGGTTAGTTAACTAGATGAGCTTTTTCTGCTTCTTTTTCATGATTGGAGTTCAAATTTCAATTTTATATCCAAGGAGGTAATATAGTATAATTGTGTTAGATTAGAAAGAGAGAAAAAAAGGTTGCTCAAGGGTGAAACCACCTTTTAGTTGAGCTTTATATATGGTTTTGGCTTTGCCTTCTTTATTAATTATTAGCCTTGTGGTGATGAGAATATTGAAGAACCGATGATGAATTACTTAATGGAAGATGATGTAGTAGTTGATTTCAAATGTTGTTACTTAATCTAGCCTCGGGATAGTTTCCACTTCTTTTCATGGAGATGCATTAATTTGGTTTTGTATATGTTAGTATCTTGAATGTGTTTATTTATCATTTGGTTCTTTTTATGGGGGTGGCGCCTCTGCACTAAATTATGAAAATTGATGGTGTGTGAATCATATTCTAGTGGTGCACTAAATTATGAAAATTTGTGATTATGAAGTGTTAGAACTAATATGTCATTGATTTTAAAATTTTATGCGCTCTATATGTCACCCCTTCTATTATTAGCATCGAATTATAAGAATTTTAAAGTAATTGCATATTTTTTTAATCATAGGGACAAGCTTCTTAAACAATGGGGCCGATCAAGAAGAAGCCTGAAGGCGTGCAATGAAAGTTTTGTCTTTTCAACCATATATATATGCATACAATGAAAGTACTTTTTATTTAGATAATATGTATATGGAAACAAAGACAAGCAAAGTACTATTATCTAGTTGACTTACTCATATTGAAAGTATTCATAATATTTGACTCGAAATTGCTTTTGTAGTTTCTTAAGAAATACTGGATGCTTTTAATTTAATTTAATAGTTATTATTATTATTTTTATTACTAAATGTTGTTCTTTAGTGACAGAGATTAATGGTCCCACAAATATTATAGTACTTTTTTGTCACGATAGAGTTACTAAAAGTAATGTTTTGCAGCGAGATAAATATTTCCACTATTAGTTAATTAATCTATAGGCGAAAAAAATCGTTACTAATAATAATGTATAACAGCGATATTGAAGTCGCTATTAATTAATTTAGTAGTGCAAAAATTCACTACTAATCAATTTAGTTGGTGACAGTTTATAATTTTTTACAGTGATAGAAGTCGCTATCAAAAGTAACATTTAGTAGCGACTTACACAATGCCACAAATAGTTTTTTTTGTAACAATTCAATCGCCACTAATGGTCTTATATCAATAATGACTTGGCTAATAATTTTGTTGTGAAATATTTGTTGGTGGCATGCTTGTTTGCATATTGTGACGATATGTTTCTTCATAGATTTCATTTTATTGTGGTGACTTTCGTTTGTCACTATAAATAATCTTTAATTATGGAAGTACTACCAACACGGTAGGAGTCGCTTATAAACCTTTAGTGACAATTTTTGGGTTAAAGTCGCCACAATGAACTAGATTTCTTGTAGTAGGTATGCTTCATGATATCATCATAGTATATTCATGTAGTGCCATGATATCATATGCGCAAAAAAACTTCAAATTCATAGTGGGGCACGAATTGTAATTATTTTATACCAACTGGGTATTACGTTAATAATATAAAACGATCCATTTTTATGTAACTAGTTTAGTTTTTGGTCTATCTTATGTACTTTTTCCAAAAGAAAAAGCCTATTAATTAGGAATTAAATTAGATAAAATAATGCGCAAGTTACATAAATATAAGAAAATAAGTTTACAGTTTTACAATATAC
>JACEIK010003193.1:46498-63146 GCA_018107945.1 Datura stramonium
AATTCACATTTTATTACAATTTACATGAGAATATACAAATATCGTTAGATAAACAAGACGAAATGACGCATTTGAGTATCACTTGGGCATATAAATGTGCCCAAGATCACTAGGCACTTCACGAGTCGTTAGAAATAAGCACAACTCGTTGCTGAAATCGTGGGTAACTATTGAGTTTTGAAGATGCAGAAATAGTGTACCTGATGGGTTGAGGGAATGACTCGTTACATATGGTAACGAGTCGTGAAGACTGGGAAAGGAATTAGTGAAGAAGTAGTCAGTAAAGTTGACAGACGACATAACGAGTCGTTGTTTGACTAAACGACTCGTTGGCATATCAATGGAACCAACCGTAAGGTGTACTAGAAAGTTGAAGGAGTTATACCACGAGGGACCTAACAACTCGTGCCTACGCACAACGAGTCATTAGGTGACCTGTTTCCAAAACTGGGTTCGATGCTAAGGATGATTCATTTTAACAAGGCACGACTCGTCAAAGGTCCTAACGAATCATCACCAAGCTCGTGATCACTGACGACCTAGTTTCCAGTTTTAGTTAGGAAAAGGTTTTCTTGGAACTATAAATACACTGTTTAGGTTTATTTTCGAAAGACAACTTATTATTACTATATTTCATGTAGGATTTTGGTGTTGTACGATTATTCTTGGGTCAAGAAACAAGGTTTACAATTTTGTTCTTGAATTTGAGGATCAAAAGAAACATTGGAATTTATTCATCGATTTTGGAGTTTTATTCAATATACTTGGTTTTCTTCTACGATGATTTGTAAGTTGCAATTATGATTTATTCAATATTTTTTTATTGTGATCGTACGAGCATGAGTAGCTAAACCCATAACTAGGGTTGTGGGAACCAAGATGAATTAACAAACATAGGTGAAACACTTAGTGATTCTTGAACGGGGTTTAATGCATGTATTGTTTTTCCCTTCATTTTTATTGATTCTTGACGGTTGCAAACGTTAGGACTTATCGTATTCTTACTTACCGGACCAAGGAGGTAGTGAATTGAAAAAGGGATTAACAACGGAGATTTGAGGCTATCAACCCTCATCTAATAGCTTGAGCTTGTCCAGGGATAACTAATCCGATATTAAGTGTGAGGGTCAATTAAAAGTACACCCATATACGGACCAAGTTGCGTGGTGATAATCATCTAGATAAGGGACCAACCATTTAGGTGAACCTAACTTACCGATATTGCTTGTTAAACACCGGAATAGATTACTAGTGTACAAGCCTTGTGGTTATGAAGTCTTGGGAAACACAATCCTAGTAAAGTCGTTATTTAAATTCAAACCGAATTTGACTTAAGCATTTAGTAGTTTTTACTCATATTTAGTAGTCTATTTATTTCCCCTTTAGGAAATAAGTAACTCGATAGTAACAGTTATTCACATTAACTTAAGTTCTTTTCATATTCCCTATGGGATCGACTCCAACCTCTAGTTAGGTTCTAAATTTATATCGATTGCTTTATATCTCAATTACGAGGTGTAATTTGGGCGACATCAAATTTTGGCGTCGTTGCCATGGAATACGGCTAAGGCTTTTGTTAATTGTGTTTGCTTTACTATTGGTTCTTATTTCTTTTTTTTTCTTTTGTTGTTTTGTTTTCTTAATAGGTCTTAGGTTTGTGCATGTCCGATACTAGGAGCCAAGGAAATCCCATGGTTCCAATTGATCACGAACTTGAGCAGACGTTAAGAAACTTGAGAAGAATGACACACCTTCCAAGAGCAGGAAACCGTGGACCAAGCCACAAGGAGAATGTTGGCTGAGGAGCAAGCTCGGGCTAGAGATCATGAGTTAGCTAGAGTTGCTGAAGAGCAACGTCTAGCTATAGAAGCAGAGGGAGCTAGACGATACAGAGGTCCAGAAAACTAGAGACACTAGTATTTTGATGAGGAGGATGATGCCGATACAGAAGAAGCCGGCGCCACTGGAGCTATAGTCTCTCCTCTTTTTCCTGCTGGAGAAAAGTTTGATATTACTAGTACAATGATCCAGCTGCTCAACATGAAGGGAATATTTGCAAGTCATGCATCTGATGATGCCCACGCTCACTTGACAAATACCGTGGGTATATGTAAGGCATACAAACAACTAGGAGTGAGCCAGGATGCCATCAGACTGAGGTTATTTCCATTCTCACTAGGGAGTGAGGCAACGATGTGGTTGGCTGAGCTGCCGAATGATTCAATCACTACTTGGGGGGAACTTAAGAGAGCTTTTCTTAAAGGATTCTCCCCACCATCCAAATCATTGCAGTTGAAAGATTAAATATATAACTTCATACAACTAAATTCGGAGGCACTTCACGAGACCTGGCTGCATTTCAACAAAAAGCTCAAAAGGGTGCCAAATTACAGGATTCCAGATGATACATTGTTGGAGATCTTTTATAGGTCTCTGATTGCCAACACCAAGGAGGTGATTGATACCGTCTCTGGAGGAACCTTTATGAGCCACACTTATGCAGAGGCTACTGAGCTACTAGATAGGATCACCAAAACCAATCACGCTTGGCACACTAGACAGTCGGAGATTCCAGCTGGCTCTTATGCGGTTAGTATTTCTGTAGAACAGAGGAGAAAAGATGAGGAGTGTGATCAAGATATTGCAGAAATAAATACCACTATGGGGTTGCTGGCTAAGCACTTGATGGGAGTCGGAGTGGAGAAAGTAAATGATGTGGGCTCTTAGGGCAAGGCCCCGAGAAATGATGGATGTGAATCTAAGTCTGAAGAGGAAGATAACTATTTAAATGATCAAAAGGCAGGTTTTTGGACCAACACCCAAGGGTCTAACCAAGACTTTTGGTTTCAAAGTCAAGGGAACCAAGGTCGGAACTTTTACAAGGATAATAATTACAACCGAGGCCAATACCGAGATAATGGAGACTGGAAGAAGCGTGAGGAGTTCAAAAATGATAGAAGCCGTCTGTATGTTCCTCCAAGAAACCGTGAGCTAGAGTCCAGTGGTTCAAGGGTTGAAGACATGTTGTCCAATGTACTCAAGAAGATGGAGACAACAGATGGCCACTTAAGGAGCTGCATGCTGATATTTCTAGTTTAAATCAAAAGTCGGAGTCACATGTCATGGCTATCAAGAAAATTGAGCAGCAGATGAGTCAGATCTCTATTGCAATGAATCTGAGGCAGAAAGGCACACTTCCCAGCAACATAGTGCAAAATCTGAAAAATGACAATCATTGCATGACGGTCACTACTAGGAGCAGGAAGGCAACAATTGATCCTCTGAGGCCGGTTGTAATTAAGGAGTCAGAAAAGCCCATCTCGATGAATGATGACGATGTAGCAGATTTCGAAAACCCAACTTTGGTTGGAGATTCAGATGAGAAAATTGCTCCAAGTAATGCAAAGGAGCAAGAAGTTTCCCATGGAAAGGAGAAGGAGGCACAACAAAACTTACATAGATCCCTAGACCTCCTCCTCCTTATCCATAGCGTTTGAAGAAGAAAGCCGAAGATGGGAAGTATCACAAATTTATCTCTATGCTTTAGCAGTTGTCGGTGAATATCCCATTAGTTGAGGCACTTTAGCAGATGACCGGATATGCCAAATCCATGAAGGACCTTGTCACCATAAAAAGGACTGTAATTTTTAAACCTTCTGATAATCTGCATCACTGTGGTGCCATAACTACACCAGGTCCTAGCTCAAAAGAAGGAAGGCCCAGGTGCTTTTACTATACCTTGCACCATTGGGGATGTTGAGTTTGCAAGGGCTCTTTGTGACCTGGGAGATAGCATAAATTTGATGTCGCTAGCAGTGTTTAAAAAATTGGGCTTGGGAGCTCCCACACCGACCACTATGTGGCTACTGATGGCTGATAGAACCGTTAAAAAGCAAGTGGGGATCCTATTTGATATGCTTGTCAAGGTGGAGAAATTTATATTCCCAGTAGACTTCGTGATTCTGGATTGCAAAGTCGATTTTGAGGTCCCCATCATTTTGGGGCATCCATTCCTTACAACCGGTAGTGCCCTAGTAGATGTGGAGGCCGACCAGTTAAAATTTAGGTTAAACAAAGAAGAGGTTACCTTCAACATTATCCATACCATAAAACAACCAAGGGAATTCAACATAGTCTCAGCACTAGAGGAAGGAGATGAATTACTTGACGAATTCTAAGTAGTCAAGAGACTTGCATCGTGCCGCGATGTTAAATCAGGCGCTGCATGGGAGGCAGCCCATGGAGATGTTTTGGTGAAGTCTGAGTGGCCAAAACACCCACATCATGCCGCGACATTAAATCAAGCACTTCTTGGGAGGCAATCCAAGTTGTAAATGTAAGAAAAATATAGTGTTTACGTTTGTTGATGGGTACAAGTGATTAAGATGGAAAATTTGAAGTTGGAACCAAAATCTGGAACTTCAGTTCTGGTGCAAAATGTAACAGAACAAGTCGTTGTTTGACCTAATGAATCGTTCAGTCCAATCGTGAAGAAAATCGCAGAAAACAGGGGAACAACGATTGACGTAACGATTTGTTTCTTCACGATCAAAGGTATAATTAAAAGGAAAAGGGTTATAACGGCTCACTCAACAAATTGTTGAGAGACAAAATGATTCGTTAAGTGACTCGTTAGGTAGCTAGAATAGTCCAAGGACCATGACTAAGGCCACGAGTCGTTGCTTGACTCGTTAGGTCCTAGGTAGGTTTGTTGAACTCAAGTAAATACAAGAAGGGTCAAAATGACTCATTTCAACATGCAATGACTCATTTGGGTGGTCGTCATGCATTTTTAAAATAATTGACATCTGACTCGACCCGAGATGGAATTAGGGTAAATTTTAATTTGAAACATATGAAACCCGATTCCTTTACCATTCATACTCACGCTTGAGTTTTATCCCAACACCCCAATAACTTCAAACTTCCCTCGTCTTCCTCTTCTCTCAAACCCATCGAATAACCCTTGAATTGCACTCCCAACATTCGTACGCACACACATTTGCACTCCCATCTCTGATCAAGCATCTTGTGAGTAATTTTTCCCACTAAATTGTGAATGTCTTTGCATTTAAATAAGAATTTTGCTGACCCTTGTTTTGAATGAAATCGAATTTATTTCAAGTAATGTTGAACTTTTTTCAATCTCTGCCTCATGATGATAATGAACCCTAGGAAGATTAAACAATTGAATCGCGATTGAAATTACATGGGTTGGTTTGAGGAATTAATGATTATGTGTTTGTGGAATTGAAACTATAGTTAGTAGGAGAAGATGAGTGAATTTGGGTAAACTGAAACTCTTGAGCACGAGCTACATCACGAGTCATTAGATCACCAAATGACTTGTTGTGTAGATCGTCCTGAGTGGAAAATTAAATCAAGAAGACAGTGTACCTGACGACTGACCTAATGACTCGTTGCCTTTGGTAACGACTCGTTGGGACCATCGTCAAGTACGCTGGCCCAACATGAAGAAAGACTAGTTTGTGACAACGAGGGACCTCACGAGTCGTTGCCACTTGTTTAGTCACTCGTCAGGTCCACTGAGCAGCAGTTTAAAATGTTTTTGTTTCATATCCTCTCATATACTAACAATGTTTCCATAGGTACAATGGCTCCAAGAGGGACACCAAGGAAAGGTCAGGCAAAGAAACAAGCACCTAAGCTTAGTCAATCTTCATATCGTAGACTTCGTGATGAGCCATCCTCCTCCGAAGAATCAAGTAGCTCAGAGGAAGAATATGACGTATCAGAGGATCAGTTACTGAGGAGATCAACCAGGGCTAGGGTTCAACAAACTTCAAATCCGACAGCCCTGGTCGATGCTCGTACTCCACCGGCGAGGGATCCGCCCATCCGCACTGATGATAATGCCAGGGCTATAGCCGCACTTGCTCCTGAGGCCCCCACAGCTAGGCAAAATACAGAGATAGCTGACGAGTCACATGCTCAGCAAGGGAACTCTGATGATGAACTGACTGAGACCTCGAACACATCAAACGATCAACCAAGAAATGTGTAGAGATGGTGTGTTCATGGTATGAAGGTCATATATAACAGAGATATTGCTCCTAATGATAAAGGAATCCAAAGAGGAGCATATACGAGGAGCCGAGGCTAGTCACTACAGGGCTGAAAGATCTTCCAGAGCTGCAAGCTGTGTTCGAAAAGTACAAGTTTGGATGGTTGACCAAGCCATCAGGAAGCTACGACCCATGTTTAGTCCGAGAATTCTATGCAGCCTACGCAGCCACACTACAACGTTTGGCATTAGGGGGCCAAGACTGGAAGAAGAGGCCCGCCTTAAATCAGGTGTTGGTTCTAGAGACTCCAGTGGATATATCTGAGAGAACAATCTCCAGGATGTTGTATGGGCCAGACTATCATGCTCCGATGAACACGACCGAGTTTGACCACAGGCTATATGAGTTGAAGAAAGACAAGACCAAAAAGCTAAATAGTCAGGAGTGCTTTAGGAAATATACTTGGCTGTCTTGAATCATTGCTACAAGAGGTCCGCTGGTTGAATGGTTGCATGGAACAGAGTCTTAGATAAAGAAGGCCACACTCAACTTTCAGGCTAAATTTTTGTGGTCACTGGTGCGGCACAGGCTGGTACCAACCAGCAATGATAACATCCTCTCACCTAATAGAGAAGCATGGGTAGAAAGTATTATGGAGGGATATGGCATAAATTTCCTGTGGTACATTGCTGAGGAGATTAGAGAGCGGGCAATCAATGACGGTAATACAATCCCCTTCCGCTGTCTGATAGATATACTCTGTCAGGAGTCAAAGGTGCTAGAGTTGCCATCAGTTGACCAGAGAATAGTGTTCCAGAAGATAACAGATATCGGGTTGATTCGAGATGACACAAACCCGATATCAAGAGAAAGGACTCAGGCAGTTGCATCCGTTGGAGCGACCATATTAGTAGAGGCATTTAGCAGCGGTATGCAGACTGATGCTGCACAGTTCACTAAGTTTGTGGTTGAGCCTATTGAGGGCAGAGAGATAGGTAGCCAGCCTGAGGCTACAGATGCAACGGACACGTCCACACCTGCTGATATTCCCGAGTCATCATCCACCGCAGCAGCACCTAGACCACCAGTTGCTCCGCCACGAGCCACTACAGCCAGCCTAGTTACAATTTCTCAGGAGTTATTGGTTTATATGGATAAGCGGCTAGCTAAGGCTAAAAAGCAGCAGGCACATATGGCTCTACAGGTTAAAGTTCTGATGGAGCAGGTAAAGCCTTGGGTGTCGAAAGAGTTGGAGGCATTGTCTAGTTCTGTGCACGGCCGGTTGGACGCTTTCGAGAGAAGAGTGGATGAGCACCTTGCACAGTTACAGGCACCTGAAATGGAAAAATGGTATGCAGATATAGGAGCGCTCCAAGCCAAGGTGCGGGATTTGGTCGCACGACAAGTAGTTGCAATACCTCCACCGATACTTCCTGTGATAGATGTTGAATTTGAAGAAGATATACCACTGATTTTTTATTTTATCACTGAGGAGTCGGTGGCACATGATAAGGGAAAGAGGCCTCCTGAGGAGGCAAGTGTTGAGGAAGATGCTTCTCTACTCCATCAACAAAAAATGAGAGCGGAGTGAGATGGAGAGACCGCTTCATGTTTCAAGAGAGAAGGCTTTACAAAGAGCCGAAAATGAGGCAGCGAGAGCTCGTGGAGAAGGAACGAGCTCCTCTGTATTTCAAAATGCCCCGGGTCAAGCCGGTAATGTTGGAGATAACATTGGAGGCGTATCTACACCCTCTACCGACCAGGTAGCAGACACCTAGGTCGCACACGTATGTTCCCTATTTCCCTAGTTTTGTTTAATACATATGCGTCGAGGATGACGCATGCTATTCTTGATAGGGGTGGGAAGGGATACCTGTGCATGTCTTTTGCTGAACATAACCCGAGGGTTTTTCTTGCTGGATATCTTTTCCCTCGGGTGTTTCTTATCTAGTAGTACTAGCACATTTAGGGTTTTATGTTTTTTGTGTTTGTTTGTGTCAGTTGGAAGAAAGTTAGGTGAACTGAAGGCAGTCAAGAGCTTAAATTGTTGATTTTTGTTGATTTATAAGTTGATACCCCTCCAAAAATTTTATATGTGTATGTTAAAATTGACAAGTATGACCTTTGTGAATCTTTGCATGGCATTAAAAATGTGAACATGTTTCCCATTGTATGGCTATACCTAAACTAGCAATTAGTAGAAGTGATGATGTTGACATGTGCTATATGTGAGTGAGGTTTAATAGCTAAATTTGGTTGTGTATGTCAATCTAAAACGTTCCTAGTCAGTCGTATTGAGATAGAGGATAGGAAACTAGGAAAGGATCATAGGCCGTTTTTTATTTATGAGCCCACTTCAGCCTTAAAAGACCTACCAAAAGACAATAAAAATCCCTTGATCCAAATATTTGAGCTTAAATCGACCTTTGTTTTTATTTACACCAATTCATTGTCCTGCTTCTATTAAGAATGAACCTGTTTTGTCCCTGGTCTCTCCTTGGACATTGTGAACCTCAACTCAGGCAAATCATCTAAGTTGAGGGTGGCTATTATAGGGGTGATTAAGAAGAGTCGGGTGGAATGAAAATTGGGTAATGAAAAAGGAAAGAGTGGATGAGGTATGCATAAAGAAAGAAGAAATAAAAATGGTTGTCAAAGAGCAAGAAAAGAAAAGAAAGATGTGACATCAATGAATGCTTGAATAAAGAGAAACCGCATCCACAGTTGCAAATGTAAGGAAAATAAGAAGCAAGTAAAGGAAAAAGGGGAGAAAATAGGGAAAAGAGATGAAAAGTTGAGTCAAGATGTTTGTAGTTCAAGGAGGGTCAAGCTACTAATTCCACATGTACCATACCCAAGCCCGAGCCTATGTTACAAGTATAGAAAGTCCTATAGTGATCCTGGTTACTTGACTGAAAATTGAGGTATTGAAAGTAAAGGTAAGCCTATCGTATTGCATGCACACAGTTAGAATTTCTTTGTGAGAGCGAGTGAATCTTACCTAGTCCCAAGAGAAATTTATCGAATTAATCATATACATATGTGTGAAGATGGGAGTTCTTTGAGGTGAGAGCATTTGGTCAACAAAATCATCTACAAATTATCTGGGTTAGTGTTATAGAATTATGTGTGTGGTTTCAAGTGACAGTGTTTTTCCATGTTTTGATTCCTTTGTAACATGGTTGGAAATTTTACATATGCATTATGATTTGAGTTGGTATGATGGAGGAGGGGTTAGAAAATTTTGATTTGATGAATGAATGTGGCTGCTGTAAATTTCCTAGACTTCTCTTGATTGAAGCGTCGAAGTAGCTTAGTTTATTTTATTTTGTTTTTGCCTGAGGACATGCAAAAATTCTAAGTTGAGGGAGTTGATGTGCCGTGATTTTACAGCACTTTCGACACTTAAAACAAAGAAATTATACGCATTTTGGGTATGTTTATATTAGTGTGATGTGTTTTGTGTTTAATGTTGCAGGAAAATAGGTTCGGAAGAACTGGGAAAATTAATGCTTAAAATAACTGAACAAGTGACTGCTAGGCACTTCACGAGTCATTGGAAATAATCACAACTCGTTGCTAAAGTCGTGGGAAACTATTGAGTTTTGAAGATGAAGAAACAGTGTACCTGACGGGTTGAGGGAATGACTCATTACATGTGGTAATGAGTTGTGAAGTCAGTCGTGAAGACTTGGAACGGAATTAGTGAAGAAGTAGTCAATAAAGTTGACGAATGACATAACCAGTCCTTAGTTGACTAAACGACTCATTGGCAAATCACTGGAACCAACCGTAAGGTGCACTGGAAAGTTGAAGGAGCTAGACCATGAGGGATCTAACGACTAGTGCCCAGGTCCAATGAATCGTTAGGTGACCCATTGCCACAACTGGGTTCGATGCTGAGGACGATTGATTTTAGCAAGGCACCACTCATCAAAGGTCCTAACGAATCGTCACAAAGCCCGTGATCACTGACGACCTGGTTTCCAGTTTTAGTTAGGAAAATGTTTTCTTGTAACTATAAATACACTATTTAGGTTTATTTTCGAGAGACATCTTATTATTACTATATTTCATGTAGTATTTTGGTGTTGTATGATTATTCTTGGGTCAAGAAATAAGGTTTACAATTTTGTTCTTGAATTTGAGGATCAAAAGCAACATTTGAATTTATTCATCAATTTTGGAGTTTTATTCAATTTACTTGGTTTTCTTCTACTATAATTTGAAAGTTGCAATTATGATTTATTCAATATTTTGTGATTGTGATCATACGAGCATGAGTAGCTAAACCCATAACTAGGGTTGTTGGAACCAAGATGAATTAACATACATAGGTGAAACACTTAGTGATTCTTGAACGGGGTTTAATGCATGTATTGTTTTTCCCTTCGTTTTTATTGATTCTTGATGGTTGCAAACGTTAGGACTTGCCTTATTCTTACTTACCAGACCAAGGAGGTAGTGAATGGGAAAAGGGATTAACAACAGACATTTGAGGTTATCAACCCTCATCTAATAGCTTGAACTTGTCCAGGGATAGCTAATCTGATATTAAGGGTAAGAGTAAATTAAAAGTACACCTGTATACAGACCAAGATGCGTGGTGATAATCATCTAGATAGGGTAGCAACCATTTAGGTGAACTAAACTTACCGATATTGCATGTTAAACACCGGAATAGATTACTAGTGTACAAGCCTTGTTGTTATGAAGTCTCGGGGAACACAATCCTAGTCAAGTCGTTAATTGAATACAAATCGAATTTGACTTAAGCATTTAGTAGTTTTTACTCATATTTAGTAGTCTATTTCTTTCCCCCTTAGGGAATAAGTAACTCGATAGTAACATCTATTCGCATTAACTTAAGTTCTTTCCATATTCCATGTGGGATCGACCCCAACCTCTAGTTGGATTCTATATTTGACATCGACCACTTTATATCTCAATTGCGAGGTGTAATTTGGGCGACATCAGATATCAGAGACCAAGAAGTATAATTTAGGAAAAAGTCATGCTTACGTGAAAGTGGAAATTAGACAATATGAATATAGATACAGGGTTAACCCGTACTTGGTGTAAATTCATTCCTATTCGAGTCACAGCCGAAAGACCAATAAGATTAATTCATTTCTTGCCGGTCAGAATTATGTTTGAGCTAAAGATTATGTTGAATTGAATATTCAAGAACTATGCCGGTGATATGATGTCCCAGTGCCTATTAAATTTTGACAAAGGCCACAACTTATAGCTAGGCTTTGGAAAGGCTATTAGAACAGATTGGAACGCGAGTTAATTTGAGTACAGCTTCCCGTCCCTAGACAATGACCAATCAAAGCACACGATTCAGATGCCCGAAAGTATGTTACAAGTGGAAATGTAGGCCCCTTTTATGATGACCTGAACCAGGTAAACTAGATCTAGTTGAATTGGGCATACCACATCAGTCAAAGGAAAAAAGTATAACTTACCAGAGAATATGTACCAGCAGCCTACGGTGGTCGAAAGTCCTACTCTAACGGATGGCATAGAGAGTTAAGGATTGAAGTAGTGAATGGGTAATCCTAAAAATTCTGCCAACAAAGGGCGTTATGCAATCTGATAAGGAGGGCAAGCCCAGCCCTAGAATTACTAAGTTATACCAAATCCTCCTGAAGATCGGCCAAGTGGCCTGTGAGATAGAGTTGCCTTCGGGGCTAGGATCTCTTCATCAACACTACGCAAGCGCATAGGAGACCTTTTCTCAAATTGACCTAGTCGAGAATTCTCAGGTTACAGAAGAGTTGTTGCACGTAGAGTCTCTAACAGTAATACTAGCTCGCCTGGTCTGTAAGGGATACCTCGAGAATCAAAGTTGTGATCCATTAAAAATCTTAGAGAGGAACAGAAGTTTAGTTGAGATAATTTGAGAAGCTAAGGATGACGTTGAGTATGGATATCCTCAGTTGTTTCAGACTCTATGCCGATAGTGTTTAAACTTAGACAATTGCAGTCAAGCCAAGGTAGTTTAGGTGTTGTCTGGTTATTTTTGTTGCTATTATTCCCAGTTATTTATAGATATGTGGTGGAGCTATGTTTCAGTTGTGAGTAGCAACCTGTAAGATGCCCATGTTGGACTTTTCTGTGTTTTAGGTTTCTGGATAATCATATTACAGAGGAGACTCTACAAAAATTTTTCTTGCAACAGTTAAAGAAGTTGAGTTTTTTAAGCCTAAGATAACATTCAAGGAAGAATGTTACTAAGGGCGGGATGATGTTACACCCCATAAGTTTTCGTCGTTTAACCAATGTATTCATACGTATGTTAAGAATTTTAGAGTACGACGCATATGGAAAAAAGCTAGGGGAATGAACAGACGAGTATAGAGTTGAGCGGCCAAAGGTGGGGGATGAATCCCAGGCACCCTTGGTGTTGCTTTGCGCTACCAGGTCGGTGCGTCATGCCCTTGGTCGGTTTTGTGGACAGCGCACTGCGCCCCTTGCCACCGCCTCAAGTATATATATGTGTTAAGTTGCGAAATTTAATTCATTATAAACATTTCAAGAACTGAGGCTACGAGTTGGGGCGACTAAGGTCGTGAAATTCACATCAGATTAAGTCAAATTACGCCGTTAAACTCCGTCCAAACACAAATTCACCCTGGATAACAAGTTCTAGGCCTATGAGAAGCATCACTGTGGAGTTATTTCTTGAAAATTCGTTCGGTATACCATAACCCCGCCGAGTGAAGGTTATCGAAATTACCTCAAATTGAGTCCTAAGCGGATACAGACAATAGGTAAGTATTTCTCCCTTCTGTACTCTCGAGAAATTGTTAGTTTTCGACTAAATTAAACGAAGTTGAATTATAGTTAAGGTTATTGAAAGGTATCATTATTTGTCGAGTTATGGTATTGAAAATAGCCTTATATTCTCAGTATAAAGGCTGTAATTGGATGGAATCACCGGCTACAGGTTGAAACTACTTGGATAAACGAGAATCAATATTCGAGATATGTTAAGTCTTATCTCTTCGAAAAGTTATTGTCGTCGTATAGTGATACGACCAATGCCATTAAAAGTAGACAATGATCCTATATATTGTGATTAGCTGTTGCCAGTAGATAATGATCTTATATGTTGCGATTAGCTGCTGTCAGCAGATTATGATTATATATATTGTGGTTAGCTGCTAGAAAATGTATTGAGAGTATATTGCAGTATCCCTTGTTGGGAAAGAGTATGTTAAGTGTGACTCACGCTAGGAGCGTCATAGAAACTTCTCTATTCTTTTGTTCATTGTATTAGTAAAATTTTGATGTTTCGCTGTCATGCCAAGGCCTTAGAAGTTTGTGGTTAGCTGTTAGGCTGCATTGGTAAGTTGGAAATCATAGGGCATAGCCGGGCGATATAACTTTAGTTTGACGCCTGTATTGTCAGTAAAGCTTGCCTAGAGGCTGTTGGCGTACCTTGACGCCTCCAGGGCCCAAATTTGGATAGGATGGTTTTACCTTAGAGTAAGTGGCACCAGGATTGCTTAGTGAAACGAGCGACAGCCTACCATCTAGTTAGCTATGGCCAGTGACTGTTAGTTTCAGTCGACTTAGTGCTTGTCATACAGGTTGCCCATAAAGTTATCCTAGTTGTACATATCAGATAGACCCGTGTGTACACTATGGAGCGAACCTTATCAGTAGTTGAATGTAGGGCCAACGCCCCAGCCTGCTCTTATAAGGTACTCAGGTACAGGTTGTCATGAGTGGCTAAGTCCAAATAAACTTACCTACGAGATTAGGAATCGCCATGAAAATACATATGAAATCTGAATGACCAAGTTAATATCTAAGAGACCAGGACCATAGTAGTACAATATTACCTCCGGGTTAAGAATAATAGTAAGCCGCCTGTGAAGGGTTAGGGTTGACTGTTCAGGAGCATGTCCGATTTATAGCAGCCCTACAGCCATCCTAAGTTAGTGAACTAAATAGTGGGTCACCTACGACCTTACTATTTTCTTATGAGTTACCATTGTCTAGCATGACATTTAGAGTATCATTTAAACCACTCCGGACCCCACACTAGTCTGTTCAGGCCATAGAGATTATATTCAGCTACAGGAGCACAGACAGGTCAGATACAATTACATGAGCCCAGACGACTCAAATACAGTTACAAGAGCCTAGATGGCTCAGAAACAGTTACAAGAGCCTAGACGGCTCATACACATTTACTGGAGCCCAGAAGGCTCAAATATAGTTATAGGAGCCTAGACGGCTCAGATACAGTTACAGGAGCCCAAACAGCTCAGACATATTACAAGATCCCCAATGGCTCAAATACAGCTACATGAGCCCAAACAGCTCAAATACAGCTACAGGAGTCCAAACGGCTCAGATATAGTTATAGGAGCCCAGAGTGCTCGGATACAGTTACGGGAGTCTAGATAGCTCAGACACATCTACAGAAGCCTAGATGGCTCAGACCTAATTGCAAGAGCATACTAGGCTCGGATACAACATCAGAGATCGAGTATACCTTAGTTACAACATGCATTCGAGCCTATAATAGTTTTGATAAGGAGAGTGTGTATTGCTTGTACTTGTCGGGGCTTATGGGGGGCCAGGTATGTTATTGTTGTGTTGCTTGTACCTTCCTGGCTTATGGGGGCCAGGTAAGGTTCTTGTTTATATGCTTTCCTGCTAGCTATAACTTATGAATGTACAGTTGTATAGTTCCAACTCATATACGTGTGTGTCTTACTAGATGTAGGTTATGGNCTCAACTGTTCGACGAGGAAAGGAAATAATTGGAATATTAGAATAAAGTGAGTTTTGAAATATGCTAATCATGAGCTAGCCTTGAGATATTCTTGCCTATATGCTTTCCTGCTAGCTATAACTTATGAATGTACAGTTGTATAGTTCCAACTCATATACGTGTGTGTCTTACTAGATGTAGGTTATGGATAAGAAATCTTACAGGTTAACTACTGCCCTTCTTTCTATTCACTTTCAATTCTTTATCAGTTTATATTCAACTTTATTTACTACTTTATATATTCGGTACATATTGTACTGGTGCCCAACTATGGGGCGCTGCATACATGCCTGCAGGTTTTGACAGACAGAGTTTAGGACCACCATTAGTAGCTTTTTCGAGTCAGATGATCGACAGTTCCTTTCATTCGAAGTTGCCAGGTTGTAGAGGTTTATATGTCTTTTATTTATATAGAATTTGAGTAGGCCGAGGGCTTGTCATGAAAAATATTTTTATATAGAATTTGAGTAGGCCGAGGGCTTGTCATGAAAAATATTTTCACTCCTAAAGGCTTGCAGACGACAATATTCAATTAGTTGGTTGTTGTTGGCTGTATGGGCCCATGTGTCACGCCCCACCTTGGGAGGCACGATTGGCACCTGGTGCCCTACTAGGGTCTGAACTAACTTAACTAGGCTGCACAGTCTGGGTACAGACTTACTCCTCAAATTAAGGAAATAACGGGCTATATCTCGGTTGTAAATACAACCTCCGGCCGACAAAGCCTTATAACCACCTGTAAAGGAAAACAGCTAACCACAAACTGACATTAACAGGCAATCCTATGCGGGCCGATAAGACCTCCATGGTATCTAGTTATGATTGAAAAGTAAATTCGGTGCTAAACTAAGCTATGGCCGGCAAGGTCACTAACTGACAGCTAAACAAGGGCCCGCACGGTCAACACACAAGATAAAACACATAGGGGCCCCACACGTCCACCAACAGCTAACCACAGGGAAATAGAAATAATCTACAAGCCTCTAGGAGTAATATGATGGTCGGGACAAGGACCCGACCTACCCATAAACTGTACAATCAAAAGGAGTAAACCTTCTATTTACAAGCTCCGGAGGAAAAAAGCCGACTATGCTGACAATCCTGGCTGGAAGCTAAGAGGGACCTGCTCCCCATCTATTTGTACCTGCAGGAAAAAGGCCGTTAGTACAACATGTACTGAATATATAAGGCAATAATTGTAAATAACTGAAATAAAGAAATGAAACTGTGCTTTTCAAGGTATCCAGTTAGACCCCCGGGTAAAAGAGATCTATCCATTTTATACCCTTTCCATTAATAACTGAAATGGAGGGATAGAGTGTCACGCCCCGCCTTGGGAGGTATGACTGGCACCTGTTTCCCTACTAGGACCTGAACTGCTAGACTGCTGAGCCTAAGTACTTCTGGTGCCTGACTGGCTCTAACTTTGATTCATGGAATCAATGGGCTATATAACGGTTGTAAATACAGCCCCCAGCCGGCTAGGCCTATAGCCACTTGTACAAACACAACAGCTAACCAGAACCACATCAACATAAGGGAACCTATGTGGGCCGACAAGGCCACCATACTGTCTAGTTACTTCTGAATCGAGAAAAAAGGCGCTAACCTGCTACGTGACCGACAAGGTCACCACTACAAACTGAATAAGGCCCCACAAGGCCATCATAAACAAGCTAAGACATACACACGGCCTCACACGACTGGTATAACTAACCACAGGGGATACACAATCTGTAAGCCTCTAAGAATACTGATAAGATGGTCGGGACAGGGCCCCGGCCTACCCATACTGTACAACAAAAGAAAGGAAATAAACCTCTAG